>APFE030359642.1:13648-53527 GCA_000404065.3 Pinus taeda
TTACAGTTTCCTTGCTCAGGGTTTTGAATAGTTTGAAACAAAGTTCAGAATACCATTTCAAAATTTTACTGCTATGTTTGTTAACCTTTCGTTCATTTTTCTTTGGGCAGCACCTGGGTTATGATGAACAGAAACACAAGAAAACTGTCTAAATTTCCAGAAGCAGTAAAAAATGAGATATCTCCATATTATCTTGAAAGAACAGTGATTGACCAGAGCCATCATGAAAAATTAGAAAAGCTGGGTGATGACACTGCTCAATACATCCACTCCAATTTAACAGTAAGGACTGATGTTTGCACTCTTTTCAAATGCCCTTATACAGGATTGTTGTGAATCATATTTTGGGCCAGCAAATTTTTTCCAGGGGTTAAATAACTACCTATGACTGATGATTTGTTACATTTTTTTACAGCCAAGATGGACTGATTTGGATGTAAACAGGCATGTGAACAACGTCAAGTACATTGGTTGGATTTTGGAGGTAGTTAGATCTATATAGATTAATTTGGTGCAGTGGATATATTTTTTTAGCATATGAAATAATCTTGTTACCATAATGAGCACAATCATAATCCTGCACATATTAAAGCAGATGTATCACTATCTTCAAACTATATATATATAAATTAATTAGACAGAAATAAAATAAAACCCTGTAAAAGCATTCTTTTGGATTTAATTGTTCAGAACAGAAAACTTGCAAAAGTCTGCAACTGGTTAGTTGATGAGAGCAGTGAAGAATTCCTTCAAATCATGAAAAAAGTGATGTCTATAAAGATTTTCAGGTGGAGTATTCTCACAATTATTGTCAAGCACTTATCTCATCGTTAAAAATCATGTTTGCATACTGCAAGTCATTGTGGCAAAATCCAATGCTTTCACTCTCGCCTGATAACATCTTCTCCAGAAAATTGACCTCGTCTTCCATGCAATCCAGTCGGAATCCATCAACCTCAACCTCAACGTCGGAATCCAGAGCTTTGGTTGCCAAGGACCGAGTATGTCAAGGTGATGAAATTCCCACAATTTTGATGCATCTGCTTGCTCCAAGGCCGACAGCTCCAACCGTGTCTCTTCCTCTGGCCAGTCTTTTCCCCTTGCCATTGATCTAACGCTTGAAATTTGTTTAATCGTCTAACATCTAATTGTGTGGTGCACAAAATGACAAGTAGGCAATGAGGAAAGTTGATTTCAGAGGGAAACACCTTACGGCGTAAAAATATATTTTTTAAAGGAAAACAAAAACATCACAAAAGACCACAAATGGAAACACGTCCTTTGCGTAAAGTGAGAAGGCCACCTCGCATTAAAAAGCAATTTGGCAATCAATTCAGGTGCATGGATGACCATTGTGCGCTAATGGATAACGCACAAGAATACACAAGGGCTGAGCAAAACTGGGTTGGTTTATAGTATAGTTTATATTAAGATATTCATTATAATCTCGGGAATTAAGAATTATTTTAATTTCTTATGGAGGTATTTAATAGCTATAACAATGGTTCACAAGTCGGAAACAAGGTTTCTCAGTGGCATGGCTTTCTCTGCATTGGTCGTAGTTGGTTACACTTTTCGATTAGCCGGTAAGAAAGGTTCTTTGTTGAGGGTTTTCATTTCTATTTATATATTATATTCCCAACGGTCGCATCTCTAGGGCACGAGGTAGGGAGAATAGTTTCTCAGGGACTACAACTCTAGGTAAGGAACTATGCTAGTCTTAGCTTTGGGATGACTTAGCCCTTGGATGACTTCTTGTAGTAGCTTCCTTACGAATTGCTATTAAAAACTTTTATTGTTGCTTATACAGGTGAGTTTCCTCCCTTAGGGGAACAATTGTGAGTACTTTTGACATGATATGGGTTTCAAATTATGAGTCGGCCTCTGGTGCTTACAAGTTGAACCTCTCAGTTTTTGTAGGTTCCACTTATTACTTCAGAGCCACTTCCTTCTTTTCAAGAGCTATGCAAACCCAGATTGTTCTGGGGTCTTAATTTACGGTCAAGTTTTAGTTCTGTCACATTTGGGTTTTCTTATTGCTAGTCATTAAGGCTTTTAAGTTATACTTGAGTTTCTTGTCTTATAATTTATGTCTGTTATGAACCTGGTTAAACTTTATTTATCAATGAGGGAAAAATTTGTTTTACTCTGTGTTGAGGTTGCATATGTGCTATACAATTAATTCATATAAGCGACTCCTCTATAACTTATTTGATTATGATTGTATGCTTCTAGTTTTCTCTTACAATGTGTATCTTGTATCTTGGAGACAATTGAAAAGACAGTGACTCTTTGTCATAATGATGAGGGTTTTCTTTAATTACTTTTATTTATTGTACATGATTTAGGGTTTGATAGAAACCTTTATTTATTTCTGTCAATGATCTGGAATATTTATAATTATTTATATTCGTTACTTCCTACAATTTGATGAATGCCATTACTTTTATGATGATACATTATATTTATGTTTACACACTTGTTAGGTTATTGTTTTTAAGAACTCATTATTATCGACTGGTTACGTCATGCTCAGGACTATACATTCAATTGTTGGTTTAGCTAGCTTGGCCTTACGACTAACATGAGTTCCTGCTTGGTTTTGGTCAAATACATTACCTTTTATTATTTACTTACTATTGTTGTAAATTCTACATGCAAGGAGCTATTGCTTTGTGATCTTATGCCTACTTAAGATCACCAAATAGTAAAAAGAATGGCTAAGTCAATTCAAAAAAATTTCCCAAATCAAATGGCCATGTAAGAAACTTCCATGCAATTTAAAATGTTGTAAAGGATGAGTGAGTACCTTGCATCCTCGCATGCTGGTGAAGGGTTTTGGGCCTGTTGCAAAATCCTTGCGCTCCAATAAAGTGATCCTTTTCATCTTCTTTTGATCCAAAGCCCCCACACAAACACAAACAAAGACGACAATTAATATTATGCATATGATAGCTCAAAAAATTAAGAAATATACATATAAATTATCCTTTTCATCTTCTTTCGATCCAAAGCCCACACACAAACACAAACAAAGACGACAATTGATTTTCTGCATATGATAGTCAGCTCAAAAACTTGAGAAATACACATATAAATCATCCTTTTCATCTTCTTTCTATCCAAAGCCCACACACAAACATAAACAAAGACGACAATTGATATTCTGCATATGATAGTCAGCTCAAAAAACTGAGAAATACACATATAAATCACTGCAAATTTTGATATAAAGGAAAGGAACATTAATTTCCATTAACCATATAAATGAGCATACATTAATATACCTCTAACTTCAGTACTCCTCTCCTCATTCTAGTAAAATCTCCCCACTATAATGAAGAAGGAATTACAATAGCATGAAGCCTTCAAATATGAATCACAAGGAAACATAGACTCTCTGAAGCTCACTCTCCAAATATTTGGCTATCAAAAGCTAGCCTCACCCTCTAAGATGGCCCAGTATAAAATAGAAAGAAGAAGACTCCCGGGAGGATGAATGTAGATTCTTATCACCAAGAGAAGTTAGAGAAGCTTCTCAATAATGAATCCTATCCAGCTCAAATAGATAGGATAATATGATGAGTCGAATTGATATCCTAGGAAACATAAGTCTCTAGAACATGTCCCCAAACTGCATTCATAAAAGAGTGACATATCAGCTATAACCGCATGGACAACATGTCTTCCATGTGGTTGGAAGGTTCCAAATACATGCACAAGACGACCTTTGTGCAGTTGTGGCATAACACCGGGAAAAAGAGTGGTCAAGACCTAGAGGAAGGTCAATCAGCATAATGATTTAGAGGTGCTAACCCTAGGGAGAAAAATAGGTTGATAACAAATGTCCCCTAATGCATGAGGTCATAAGAGTAACTGATGGATGAAATGCATTATAAAATAGCTCAAAGGTCAAAATATAAGTGAGGAGACAAAGCCAAGAACTCAGATAGGAAGACACCAGAAGCTGAAGTTTCATATGTGCTGACAACATCCTCGAGGCGAACATACCCATGCTTGGTTATAAAGTGATATTGAACTTGGTTGCCAAAACATATGCGACAGATCCATGACATAAAATGATAGAACATGGCCATGAAGGCATACATAGTGGATCCATGTGACTCAAAAAATAGAGCACAACCACCAACAAATATAATGTGGATCTATGTCACAATATACATCACTATGACTATGGACACATAACGCATTGGAGGTGGCCCAGAATAGCCCTCAACGTATGTAATTGTACATAACTCCAACACAACCTAGGAAGGAGGTTGTATAAGAGTGAGATGTCTTTGACCCAGGGTCCCTGGGAAGGATGTTGTATAAGAGTGAGATGTCTTTGACATAGGGTCTTCAACATAACCCTGATGGTATGAATCTACAACATTCGAATATATGTGTTGATGTCGAGCATGGTAGAAACCACTTGATTACCATCCAATGATGTAAATCAATGACAAACGCGAGGGAATCTACCAATGAGGAAAATGGACCCCAAGGTACCTAGTATAGTACCAAGTCTAGAAAAGGGTTAAACTTATACTGAATAGATGACCCTTCAAGTAATTTAGCAAGTGTGAAGGAGGCAAGTTCACTCCAAAATATTTTCTAAATTAAGGAGTCTGAAAAGAGATTAAAGAAAAATTTGCCTAGATGAACGAGTGGTATAAGGGCTAGAAATTGGTTTCGATTATGATGGAACTTATCATGACTTAAAGAGGATAAGATTTTGGCGCATAAGACCAATCATTGCAACAGTTCCTCCAAGAAAGGGAAAAACACCAAGTGAAAGTGAATTGTAGGCCAAGCAGATGATGACGACAGAATGAAGAAACCAAGGCTCATCATGCAAAAGTAGGCTAATAAAAAGTGGCAACCACAATGGATAAAGGGGTGGAATCCTCCTGGGGTATAGCCAAAAATATGACGAAGAAGAAAACATGAGGCTCAGATTCTAGTTCACGAGGGGTCAGAAGGAGGGATACCAAAAAGAGGATAAAATTATTGCATGGAGACCAAAACAGCAAGGAGGTGCTACACTAGGGTATCCATGATCAAGTAGGCTCTACTGCGAAGCGACGACATGCATAGAGGAAAGAGGCTAAAGTTGCAACTTGACAGGGTCAAATCTAAGGAATAAAATGGCATTGATGGTCAAAATGCAACAATGATGGCAAAAATGACTTACCCCTATATGTCAGTCAAGAAATCATACCTCAGGCCCATTGTCATAAACGAGACCCCCAAAAAGTGACACTAAAAGGTAACTCCCAAACTCCTGCAAAAAGTTAACTAGAAAAAGGAATTATAAAGAAAAAAAAACCCTCTCAAGCCCATAAATTAAAAAAGGAGAGAAGGAGAGAAGGAGAGAAGGAGAGAAATTCCGGTGTAAAAGAAAGGACGATCAAGAATGGCCAAAGTAGAAGCTTCTCCATCAAGGTATGTTGACTTGTCCCTTTGTTTGTCAATTTAAGTGTAGGTTCCTCTTGGCTGAAGTTAGGTTTTTAAGAAAAAAATATTTTTAAGTAGAAAACCCCTTGACCACATGCATGAAGCAGGATTTTTATGGTTGAATGGTTCCAACTGCACAGATGAAATCATCCATTGCAGTTGGAACCAAAAATTGCACGTTCCATGGGTGCAGTTAGGGCCAAAAACAATTAAATTTTCTTCTTTCTTTCCCAAAAATCGACCAAGTTAGGTTTTACCATGGGATTCATGTTTTTTAACTACGGCCATGACGATAATAATTTTTTTTTGTCGGTGTAGAAGAAACCATGGTTGAGTGGAGGGAGATGGATCATGTTGTCAATGACATAAAGGCCATGGCCCATCAACCAAATTTGTATACACTAAGGTATTGTGGGTTATACACATTTTTTATGATCGCCAGCATGACTAACCAACCCTTTTTGCTTTACCAAATCATTCGTTGGTGGGATGTGGATACTCAAAAATTTATAGTGGGGCCAGAGTCATTTTTCATAGAGTTGCAGGACATTTATTTCCTCATCAGTTTTTCAAGGAGGGGTGCTCCAGTTGTGTTGGCAGGGGTGCACAATACTAGTGGAGAAACAATGCAAAGATACATTCAACAACATTGTAGAGCGAGTGATCAAAGGGACAAGGATATAATTATGATTGAATACCTTTTAGATATCACACCCCTGGCCCTAGCATACATTGTGACTTAGGTTGTAGGTACAAAATAACTCCATAGTGTGACCAAACCACACTTGGAGTTGGATCTGATATGCATGCATCCCACCTTATTTTACTTGTGTGAAGGGATGCTGGCCAAGTCAAGGATCAACTCACCAAAATAAGAATATGAAGGATCACAAACTTTGACTATGGGAGTTTACTTGTGATTTTCTTTCTGGAGAAGATCCTGACCATGAAGCTGATGTCAGTGGACTATGTTGTATATCCACCACCAAAAAATCCTTGTATGATGAGGTGGTGCAACATTATGATGAGTCAAGAAAGTGTGTATAACAATCAATGGTTTTTTAGCAACATACTTCAAGTGGTTGATCGCAACACCATTGGAAGTGGATGACTATCCATATGACAAAGTAGACTTCTTGGGAGATCAAGACATGGTCTTGCCCCCTGGAATGGACTTTGATGATATAGGTAAAATATTTTTGGTTTTTGTAGTTTATAATTTTATTTTTTTGGATTTGTGGAATATGTAATTTATTTTTTTGGGATGGGTAAAAGTTACTGATATTTGGAAAATGTGATATGCAGATGTGGTGCCAACACACCCAGTAGGATATTCTCCACTTAGGCGAAATGTACCATGGGCCCAAGCCCAAGTGACACATGTAGTAGCACAAGAGCATGAGGACGAGGAGTTGTACGTATTCACTCACAATGTCAAGGGGTTAACACGAGGGGTTCCTCAAAGGAGTGTTGCAGATACACCTCAACATATGTAGAGGCACACAGTTGGAGTCACTTCAGTCTATCATTAGAGGTTCCTCTGCCGTGTTCTGAATGTGGTGTTATGTTTTCATGAGAACCACTTAGCATGGATAGTGGTGTACCTAGGGTTGTGTGTTTTTTATGGTACTACATATGTATGGTGGGATAACCAGGGTCTCTGATGCCCATATTTTGAACTATGTACCCAAACTTTTAGATGATATAATAAAAATAACAATTTCTATTTGTTTATGTTTATAATGATGTGTTCTTTACAATGTGAATGACTTTATTCATGTGTATGGTTAAACTATTGATGTGACAAATACCAATCTAACACATAATTATCTAATGAATCAGCCAATGTGTTTTTCCCTCGAGGAATGTAAACATAAACAATATAATTGAAAAAAGGTTCCAAGAGACATAGCCTAAAAAAATAACGTAGAATAGTAGAGTTCCTTACAGAATAGAGACGATTGAGTTGAGACACTAAGAGCTGAGAGTTGTGCTAAACAACCAAGTGGCATATACCATGGCGGTTAGCCTCAATCAAGATATTAGTGACAACAATATACTCTGCCACATTATTGGTAATCAGGATAAGAAAACCCCCTAAAGTCACAAGATCATCAGTGGGAAAAAATATAGCCCAAGCAGCGGAAGCAACTTTCTGAGTGTAACAACTTGCACCATATGTAAAGTCTCTATAAGGGAGCGAGGGTGTTGACATCTGTGCACCAAAGACTAGACACACGAATCACACACAAAAAGCATGGGAAAAACAAAAAAAATAAAGAAAAGTAACACACTCATACCTATATACAATATGTACAAGCGCTCATGCAAAGAAACTAAGCATAATAGTGTTTCAGATGGAGCCCATTACATGGCTCCGACATCAGATTCCCATCATAATCAACTAACTCATAAACACCTTTCTTGAGAACACGTTTAACAATGTAGGGACCATGCCACAAGGATTTGAGTTTACCAACTCCTAACTTGACATGCTCTTGGTCATAAAGAAAAATTAGATCACCTTCAAAGAAGTCATGAGGTCGAACTGATTTTTCATATTGGATCTTAACTCGTTTCTTATGAGTTTCATTATTGACCAAGGAGAGAAGGCATTGTTCATCTAGACGGGAAAGTTGTAAGAGGCGTTCTTCCTTAGCCTAAGTGTAAGGAAGAAATTCAACAACTTGTTGAAGGGAAGAAATTTCATAGTGGATAGGAAGAACTGACTCCACTCCATAAACCAATTGGAAAGGATTAAAGACAATGGCATGTTTCATTGAGGTTCGATATGCCCATAAGGAAGAAAATAACATAAGATTCCAAGTTGGCTTGTGATTCCCTACCATCCTTTGTAATATGGTTTTTAAGGTGTGATTAACAACTTTGACCTGACCATTAGATTGAGGATAAAATGGGGTTGAGTGTTCATGACAAAAAACCAACTTGGAAACTAGTTCTTGCATCATATTATTTTGGAAAGTATTTACCATGATCGGTCAAGATGCATTTAGGCACAACAAACCTAGTGATGGCATGATTGAAAAAGAATAAAGTAGCAGTGGCATCGTCGTTTAATCATCTAGTCATGGCCTCAACCCACTTGGTAAAATAGTCAACAACCATGATGATGTAGTGATGACCTTGGGCTGAAGATGGGTTGCATTGAATACAGTCAATAACCCACTATGCAAAAGGTCCGACAACAAACATTGAGTGTAACGGGGTAGGATGAGCGTGCAATTTACAAGAAAATACTTGACATGGATGGCACTTTTGGACTGTTGAGATACAATCATTAAAAAGTGAAAGCCAAAAGTACCCAACACACAAGATTTTATGAACAGTGGCAAGCCCAGAGAGATGACCACCACATGCCCTAGAATGGAAATTAGTCAGCACGTGTTTGGCTTCGTCACGAGTAAGGCATCGATGTAACACAATGTCAACACTGCAATGGTATAAAGTATCATTGATAATAAGATAATGTCGAGACTTATGGCGGATGTGTTGATGCCATCATGAGAAAGTTCAGGCTAAAAGCATTGGGTTTGGAGATACAAAATATTCTCTCCATACCAAGGGTCGAAAATCCTAATGAGGAACAAGGACTCATTAGGTAGAGGATCCATGGCTACAACTTCCTCATCAGCCTAAGGCAATTCAATCGGAAGCTCTATGAAAGCTAAGGATTTTTTGATCTAGCAATAACAAACACCAAATTGAACTCCTAAAGGATAAAAATCCATTCAAAGTACTTTCCCTCAATGTTTTGATGGCTAATAATATGTTTCACAAGGTTGGATTCGACAATGGTGATAGTCTTCCACAATAAAATATAATGCCTCAATCATTGCAAAATAATAATAGCTACAAGGGCCAAATTCTCAACATGGAAGTAACAAATCTTAAGACATAAGAGGCCTTTGCTAAGATAATAAATAGGGTGTTCATTGCGCATGTCATCATCCTAGACTAGAACCATACCAAGGGAATATACCAATCCTGCGAGATATAAAAAGAAATCTCAGTTGAAATTAGGGGGATTGAGTAAAGGTGTGGAAAACAAAGCCTACTTAAGGGCATAAAAAGAACATTGGTCATGCTCATCCCAAATGAAAGGTATTCCTTTCTTCAATTGGAGCATGAAGCTCTAGGTAATATGAGTATAATTGGCCATGAATCGCCCCAAGAAATTAGCTTTTCCTTGAATTTTTTGAAGTTCATGAACAATACGAGGAGGAGGTTTCTTAATAATGGCCTCAACCTTCAAGGGATCAACACAAATCCCTTCTTGTAGGAAAATGAAGCCTAGAAATAGCCTAGAGCATATACATAACACACACTTCTTCAAATTAAGTGGGATTTTATAATAGTGATATTAGAGAAAAAATTCTCAAAGGTGAGAAGAATGATCCTCATGAAGGAGAGATTGGGTAGTAAGGTCATCAATATATACCTCAACGATGTGCTTGATATCATGAAACACATAAGGCATGGTCCTTTGGAAAGTGGCACCAATGTTTTCAAGATGAAAGGGTAGCTTACGATATGAAAATGTTCCCCACGGGCAGATAAAAGCAGATTTGTGTTGGTCTTCAGGTTTGATTTCAATCTAGTTATAGCCGAAAAACCATCCATAAAAGAGAAGATAGTATTTTCAATGCATGCATCAAGAATCTAGTCAATAAAAGGTGTAGGATAATTATCTTTCAGACAAGCTAGATTCAAGTCATGGTAGTCAACACAAACTCAAATAGTTTCTTTCTTCTTATCATCCGGAACAGGATTGGAAACCCACTTTTTGAAGGGTACAAGATAAATAAAATTAGCATCTAGAAGTTTTTTCACTTCAAATTTAATAGCAACTACCTTATGTGGGTTTACCGGCTGAAGTTTCTATCGAATAGTCTTGGCTCCAGGACAAGTCTTTACCTCATGTTGTAAAATTCCGGGATTGATGTAGTTATTTTCATAAGACCAAGCAAAAAAATCACAAAATTATTTGAAAACGCTAGTGTAAATTTCAATCTCGTAAGGTGTAAAATCTGCCCCAATAAAAATACTTTCCAAGAAACTGAGCTTCATGGAAATATTAATAGGAATTGTAGTGGATATATTAGCTAAATTTCCTTTAGAGGAAATAATGAAAATCAAATTAAGGTTTGGGGAAACATTAGCATTGCCAGAGGAAAAACCAAGATTTGACAAGACTCGTTCAAACTCTCTACCTTGGGAAGAAAATAAAAGTGATGTTGAAGATACCCCCAAGGATGGTAAAAAAATGACATGACTTCATGAATAGCTTCATCAGATGGCAATGGGAAGTCGAGAAATTCACAAGAGAGAGGACGGTGAAAAGCCCAAAAAGGCATAGGGCAATTATCAAGTGGCACTAAAATGGCATCATCTAACTCATTGGATGTAGAGGCTAGCTAGATAGTTTGATAATCAAGTTTTGTTAGACTTAAAAGCAAGTGCTCTCCATATTGATCAATATTATATTCAAATGGAACCACCCATATATCATGAATAATCTCGGGTCCATTGGTGCGAGAAGAGATCATATGGATGTGGGAAACAATAGACGTGGAAGGAGTGTTGGGTGGGGGTAATTAAGGAAATACACCAATAAGAGATGATATTTTAAACAGGCCCGCAACAATACTCTTATACTAACCAGGGTTATCTCCCATAAGAGAGATTGAGTTCCCCATCATGGAAAGTTGGGTCGATGGCACACAATAATCAAGATGGTCAATGGTAACAACCTTTCCTTCATGAGGAAAGAAAAGAACATGGAATACCAATAAGACTACTACGGTCATGGAATAGAACCAACTATGACCAAGGAGCAAGTTATAATCTAAAGTAGCATCGACAACTTCAACATTGACATAGACAATTTTATGTACTAGATTAATGGAAACCATGGGAAGAACCCACTTTGGTACAAAATTATGTCTATCGAATTCCTGTAGAGTGGAATTAGATGTAGTGAGTGCTAGAGAGACAAAAGCCTTCTAGCATGATACTGACATGACACAAATGGAAGAGCCTTCATCCACCAAAGTGCGATGAATATTCTTGTGAATGACCCACACAGTAATTTGAAAGGCGATTTGGGGGAAAGTCAAACGGTAGCCTTATCAACATTAAATGAAATAAGGTTCGAGTATGAAGGGTCCACTCCATCGATTGTAGACAATAAGGCCTTGTGTTGCTGAGGACATATTTGCAAAGCCTCCAAAGAAGACATGGCACAGAGAGCCTAGGAAAGATCTTCAACAATATTATAGTATTGAGCAGCCTAGGCAGATGGATTTTGTGTTTCCCTATGAATGACACCCTTAGGTGGGTGGTGAATAGGTTCCAAAGGCTTATCTAACGTAAGAGGTTCAGTGGAAGCAAGTGGATTGGGTGAATCCTTTGGAGAAGAACTCGACTTAGGAATATCATAAGACTTAGCTCGCGTGGTCATGTTGACATTCTCTTGACACAAAAGGATGGATGAGTTATTTACAGGATTAAAATATGACCCCTCATTGCCCCTTTGCAGAGGTGGAGGAGGTTGTGCAACCATTTTTTTTTTGTGGTTGTGAAGGGAATGGATGAGTTAAAACAATAGGTTGTTGGGTAGCTAGTGGTGGAGCAAGAAGCCTATGAACTTCATCCATTCAAGGGCACTCATGAGTTAGATGTTAACCTTGAAAATTTTTACAAGGAAACATAATATGTAAAAAAACGTTCAATCGTGCCCCCTCCCTAATTTTGTGGGTTTGGTAGAGATTCCTGAATAATTTGATTTTTTTGTTTATTTTTCTTATTCTTTTTACCACCAGTTTGTTGGTTGTTCTTAGGTGTTGTGGACTTCACCCTAAGAATATCGGTGCACTGCTAAGATGAAAGTGATTTTGTAAATCCATACACACTTGATGGGGCTTGCAATAGTTGTGGCATAACATTGGGAGAAAGAGTGGTCAAGGCCCAGAAGAAGGTCAATCAACATAATGACTCAAGGGTACTAACCCTATGGTGAAAAATATGATGATAACATAGCTTTATAACACATCTCTTTGCAACATTTACAATGAAAACTACCAAAAACATGACAAACTTACTGCTTATTGAGCTTTATAACATAGCTCGATGTGGTATATATAATGACATAAATATACATATAGATATATATACCAAAAAATAATTTTCTTAAACCAACAAATAAAGAAGGAGATAATGCCCTCATCTGATAAACCATCTCCCATGTAGCTTCATTGTGCCCAAAGTGGTTCCACTACAATTTAACTTATTTTATTGCTCAATTCTGGAGCATAATCTGTTTCCATTGCAATATGCATTATGGATCTGGATGGAACTCTCCCTCTAGTTCCTCTCGCAATACAAACCAATAAATAACATGATCAACATCATGTACATATCTGTTAGGCAATGAAACATTGAAAACATCCTGGACTTTGACCAATGGTGGGAAAGCAAGTTTGTAGGCCACTGGTCCCGTTACAAGAAAATTTTATCAGAGCAATTTGATTAAATTTAACCCAGTATATTAGAGAACGATCTACCCAAATTTGTGTGTGATCATGAAACATATTGAAGATTCAAACCCCAAATATTTGTGATACAAACAAATACATTCAACACTTGCACATGATAAGATGAATATCAAAAGCTGAAACTCGATATCCTCATAGATCGATGAAATCTCTTGAGCCCAATCCAGAGGAATCATGCTTACACTTGGATATCTTGTTCCACCTACAATAAAATAATACCCTACACACAACACCACCAAACAAGCAAACACCAACCTTTCCGTAGAGGGAATGTCAACTTAAAACCAACATATGAAAGCATAAAACATATTAAAAATATGGATATAGAAAATGACCATGTATCTATTAATCCAAAATGAAAGTACAACAAATGTATACCTTCTAGAAAAGTATATTCTCTTCTCAAGCTTGTAGCATGGTATCCTCCCCCAATACAGTAGAGCTCTCGCGCTATAGTTTGGATACTTCCTCTAACCCCCTTTCCTCATGGTGAGATTATATAGCCTCATTCTATCCTCTAAGAGAATGTATCTATACACCTAGGGGATTGATAAGTTAGGAAACTTCTACAATAATGGACCCCTAGCCAACTTATACACAAGTGGGTCAAGTTGATCTCCTTGGAAATGACAAACTCTAGAAACTTTTTTCACAATTATGAGCTTTTTCTCAATTATCTCAATTATGAAATAAATATTATCTCATAATTATAATATTTTGGCAAATTAATTATGAGAAATAACTCAATCATGTACTTTGACCCTTTTACCATGGGATAAATCTCACATAATTAAAATAAAAGGTGAAACGGGATGCATTCTAGTGAGCAACTAAGGTAAGTTGGTGTTTGGTCTCTCTTATTATAATGGAGTGGAAAATAGGGTTATAACAGATGCCCCCTAATGTATGAGGTCAGAAGAGAAATTAATGGCTGAAATATATTACAATAATACTCAAAGATCAAAATGGGAGGGAGGAGTCAAGACTACAAAGCTTGATCAGAGGAACTCAAATGCTGAAGTGTCTACCCTGTTGATAACATCCCTGAGGTGAGCATACCCATGCTCGATCATAAAGATATACAGAACATGGCCGCCAAAAAATACACTATGAATTCGTGACATGAAATGTTAAAACATGGCCATGAAAATACACAGTGGATCCATGTGATTCAATAGATAAAGTATAGCCACCAACAAATACAATATGGATCTATATCACAATATACATCAGTAGTACTATGGACACATAACAGACACGAGGTGCCCTAAGATAGTCCTCAAATTACATAAATTATACATAACTCTAATGTAGTATGGGGAGGGTGCCATATAAGAGTGAAATGTCCCTATCCTAGGTTCTTCAACATAAACCCAATGGTACAAATCTACAACATGTGAATAGATGCATTGATGTCAAGCATGGTAGAAACCATCTGATTACCAACAAATGAGGTAAAAAAATAATAGATGTGAGGGGATCCATTAATGAAGAAAGTGGATCCCAAGGTACCTAGTACAATACACCAAGTGTGAATATATGAGATGACGCTGAACACCAGTGAACTCGACCGATCAGGAGTCAATGATGTAAACTCACTGTTGATTGTGAGGAATCCTGCCATTGAGGTTTGTAAGATCTAAGGTACTATTGGTTCCTAGATCAAGCTCCTGGATAATGAGCTAAATTTGACATGAGAAGATCCTTTGAAGGAGGGCGTTAATGTATCCTTCATCAATCCACACAAGACATACCAGAATGATGTGATGCATGGATGAATTCATGAGATGATGAAGTACAACTGACACAGGGATGGTCGACTCAAAAAGGTAAACATACTACTACATATGGCAGACACAAGAAAAGACTTTCCTTGAACACATAGCGGCATGACACAAGAGTGACTTGGCAGCATGACTAATGAGCACCACGTGATATCATGCAAAAATGAAGGAGGCATCGAGGCATTCTCCATATGACTTGAAGAGTAACTAGCTAGAGGAGTAGACAGACTCATATGTATGGTATGACTCCTAGACAATCTAAAAACCAACAATGAGATAATGATGTAGACATATGCCTTGTTCAAGGGTGACGTGATTAATGTTACCATTTTGATGAATAATGGAGTTGAATGTTCCCTTCGCTTTCTCTTTTTAAAAGTTCTATTTTCATATGTTTAGTGCCCCAAACTTGAAAAAGAGAAAAGAGATAAAAGTATACAAGGAAGAACCTACTAGCCATAGTAGACTAGAGTATTCCTTTTTCATAACTAGTATACTTAGTCTGGAAAAGGGTTAAAATTATACTGAATATATGTCCCTTCAAGTACATTTGTGAGTGTGAAAGGGACACGTTCACTTGACAAAATTTTCTAAATTAAGGAGTCTGAAAAGTGCTTAAAGGAAAATCCTCTTAGAGGAATGAGTGTTATAAGGGGTAGCAACTGGTTCTGGTAATGATGGAATTGCTCATGACATAATGAGGACAAAAGGTTGGCTAATAATACCACTAATCACAACAGTAACTCTAAGAAAGGGTAAAAAACCAAGTGAAAGCATATGGTAGGCCAAGTAGATGATGACGATGGAAAGAAGAAACCAAGGATCATCCCGCAGAAGTAGGATGATAAAAGTGACAATCACAAATGACAAAAGTGGTGGAATACTCAGGGGGTATAACTAGAAATAAGACGAAGAAGAGGACACGAGGCTCGTATTGTAAGTCATGGAAGGTAAGAATGAGGGATTTTGAAAGAGAATAAAATGACTGCATGGACACCAAAATGACAAGGAGGTGCTATACTAGGATATCCATGATTAGGTATGCTCAACCACCAAGCGAAGACATGCATAAAAGAGTGTGGATAAAGTTGCAACTTGATGAGGTCATACCTAAGGCATAAGTATGACATTGATGGTCAATAATTCATTAGTGATGGTGATATATGACCTAACCCTATACATCAAGTTTAAAATAAACACACCAAAGTTCCAATGGATGTCGCAATAAAAATGCCACCCTATCCTATAAAAACCATATAGAAATATTAGACCCATGGTTAAATCACATAAGGAAAGAAATAAAACATGGATGAGGTAAAAACAAGACCAAATATTTTTTGGTTTTTTAAAATTATATATATATCTATATATATATATATATATATATATAATATGGATTTTTGGCATAAATAAGGCAGGAAAAATACTTGCATCACACACCAAACCAGAAAAAGGATAAAACATCACACTCATATGTACAGTATGTACAAGTTCAACACAATCCAATATCTCACTCTAAATGGTTCCCACAACCGGGCACATGCCAAGGGTTTCTATACATGAACTTATGGAGGGCGAGGGGACCATATGGCTTACCAATGTGGGGCCATGCCAAAGGAAGTAAAATTTCCCAATCTAGAAAGGTTGATCATGTCAAAGACATTCTAATATAGTTACACTCTCGAAATTAACCTGAGGACATAAGGTAGGATCAAGACATAAAGGGGTTACATGACACTTATTAATAAATGGTAAGGAGCTGGACAATTCGTTAGCAAGTTTGGTAGTAGAATCCCAAGACTTGACTTGGTCCAAAGGTGGAAGTTCCAAGGAGGGCCGAGGGCAAAGATTTATGTTGCCAAGCTCTACTTGTTCCACACTCTGGATACTCAAGGTAGGAAGAGGCACAAAATTCCTAGGATTATCAGTTGGTGGATCCATGACTTCCAAGTTGATTAGCTAAGGGGGGTTTGTAATTGAGGGAATCATGCGGAATAGTCGGAGTGATCGCTTGTGTGGGAAATGGACCTGGTCATATTCCATATTGTGATGGAACTTCTGACTAGATTTAGGAGTTACTGATGGGACTTCTAAGGAGGTAATATATTCCACAATAGGTGGCAAAGGATGCTCACTAGCTTGATCAACTTCCATAAGAACATGTGACACTAGCCAAGGATCAGGAGGTCTATGGGGTCCACATTTGTTAGAAGAGATCATATGAATGTAAGCTTTAGAAGAGGAGGAATCAATGTTGGGTGGTGGTAATTGAGGAAATACTCCAATAAGGGATGAGATTTTGAACAACCCTATTGTGGTGTAGGTAAATTCTTGATTTAGACAAAGACAATTCCTCTAGCTCGAGAGAGCAGGTCTAGCCACAAACAAATAATCTAGTGAAAAATTCCTTAGGCTAGAATCAAATAAGAGGGCATACCTCTTAGAAATTTATTTCGCTTGGTGATGGTCCTACTTCCTTACTCCAGCTACCTTTCATTTCCTTCCTTCGAATACCTGAAACAAGCAAACAAACAACAAAAACAAATGTGGTAGCATACAAATTGCATTCAACCTACTTAAAAGGTCAAGGAATCTTAAGCCATCAAATGTAAGATAACACTTCATGTAGGAAATCAATCAATAGTTGTATTCATATAAGTTAAGAAAGAGATTACAACCAAAGCCTTGACTTTGCTGGTCTCCTCCGATGTATCTGAGTCCCCACACCTTTACTAACATCTCATGGATAGCCCCAACAATGGAAGTTTTAAGGCTTCTTCCCTTTAGTTCCAAACCGAACCAAACACACTATTCTCCCTCCACAAACATAAAATAGAAGGCTATAAGCTATGATACCTTGTTGGTTATTCAAGCTCCAAAAATACTAAGACTAGTTTAGCTTGGAAAAGGAGGAGTTTATATAGCTTGGATGGAGGGGAAATGGTTCCTCTTATCATGGGAGGGGCCTTATATCTTGGGTTTGTTCCATCTTAATAGGGGAAAGGAGCTCAAACTGACTTCCTCAACTCCATCCAACCCAACCTTTTACCAGACTTCCATTACGAAGCTTCTAGACCCAAAAGCTTTGACTCCATATTTAAAAAAATTGCCAAAAGAGGATCAGTGTGATTGGGAAAAGGCTCATTTGCACCGTATGGTGCTAGTCCTAGTTTTAATCTATGCAAATTGGTGCGAGGAGGAAATAGGTCATTAGTGCTGGTCTTGTAAACTGGGGTAAAAGGAAGATTCTGGGGAAATGATGCAAAATGGAATTGTTATGCTCATGAAGAGGGACATAACGAGAGCTTCTTCGTGAAGAACTTGCCATTAGGGCATGCCGTTGGAGTTTCTTTAGGGGTTCACCATAGAGGTCCTTGAAGATCGTGGAATGGGGAGTACAAAGTAGTGACAATTTTGAGTAATAGATGCCCCATAAAGCGCGAAGGCCGAACTAGAGTGAGGGGTGAAATGATTTACATGTAGATGCAGGGAACCGGAGTCCATCATTGGAAAACCTGCAAGCAAGCATAGATACATATACATTACTGAAAAATCTGACAAATGATACATGAATCATGGTATGGATGCAGCCATCCAGATAATGATAATGTAAATGGATCCAAAGCATGGGCGCAACCATCTAGTAAGGAGGATCATATCGAAACCAAGGTATGGTCGTAGCCATCCATTTGAAAGAGACATGTATATCAACATGATTATGTCACATCACCTTGCACTTGGACTTTTTTGATCTGAGCCTAGGGTCTTGCACTCCAACATGACCCGATCAAAGTACAAATTCTAACATGTGAATAGATGGGTTGAAGTCAAACATGCTATAAAGTCGCTTGATTACCAGTAAATGATGTGAACTGTTAACAAGCGTGAGAGAAACCACTAATAATGACAATGGCTCTCAAGGTACCAACAGCACAATCCATGGAATGTGAATAAATGAACTGAAGTCGAACACTCGTGAAATCATCTAATCGAAAGCCAATCATGTGAACTTGTCTTCGAGTGTGAAGAACTTGCCATTAGGGCATGCAAGCTCTAAGGCACTGGAAGGGAGTCTCACGGCCAACTTCACGGATAATGAGCTGAAGTTGATAGGAAGTGATCGTGTCAAAGGAGGGCCATGATGTATCCGACATCATCGACACGAGACAAACAGATGTAATGATTATGGATGATATAGAGAATCAGGAATGAGTGTAACTACAAAATGACAACTCTTGAACATATCTGCAACACGACTCTGGAGTTTGGCAAATTTTGCATCCATAGGATTGGAGGTCATGATGACGTGGTAGAGATCAAATGGAAGGCAAAAATGAATGGTCCAACCCAGGAAGGTCAATGATGAAGTAAGGATATCCCAACCCAACATGAAGTAGAAAGTGTCATGTTCAAGAGCGAGTTGCTGACATAATTGATAGAATTTCCCATTTCCCCCCACCATTTCTGGCAAGTACCCCAATTATTTTTTAATTGCAAGCTTGAAGGGGATAGCATGTTCTTGCATTGTAAGTCCATCCTTTATATGAATCTGACCTAGTAAGATTAATGAGCCCTAGGAAGGAGAAGCTCATGTCCATCATGGTGACAAATCTGATGTCATTTAATGTTTTAACGAGTCCGAAAAAGGTGTAACTTGATATATTTTTCATGTTTAGAGAGTTTGAAAAAGAAAACGATACCTGAGAGAACCGCTTGACCATTTTAGTCAAGGAGTACATTTTTCATAAATAGTTTATCCCAACCTGAAAAAGGGGTAAACGTGTACTAGGTAAACGATGTTTCACAACCTTTAACGAGTTCAAAATGACAAGAGCTCGATAATATTTTCATTTTTTGAGAGTTAGAAATGAGCTCAAAGATGACTCCTTGCTTTTATTTGCTTTAACGAGTCTAAAAGGGAAAAAATATCAGGAATCTTTTCATTTTTTATGAGTCAGAAAAGAGATTAAAGGTGACTCATCCTAGAGGAACGAATGGTATAAGGGGTAGCAACTGGTTCCAGTTATGGGGAACTACTCAAAACATGTAATGGTCAAGAGGCTAGCTAGAAAAACCACTCACTATTGCGTTTCCTTATTGGAAAGGAAAAACAACCAAGTGAAAGAATATGATCGGCCAAAGAGATGGTGGCAATGGAATGAAACAACCAAGGCTCATCTAGTGGAAAGTAGTTGATAGAAACAAGAATCACGAGATGTAAATTGGGCATGGGTTCATTTTTACACAAGCTTGAACCATGGGGAACTGTGCTTGACTTCAATTTCATGTTTACAAAAGATTGAAACAAAAAACTATGCTTGAGTTTGGTTTCATTTTTACACAAGGTTGAAACAAAGGAAAACTATGTTTCATCTAAGTTTGCATGCTCCCAGCATAATCACCCTATTCGAGGTACATTCCCCACAAGCTTCATTTCATTCAACGAGGTGGATGGAATGAAGGTTCACTCTCGAGATCCAGGAAAGACTCGACTGGGATTTTACGAGATCGTAATAAAAGACTCGATTTGGAAAAGGGAGTTGTTTCATTTTTTAATGAGGTTGACAGAGTAAAAGAACTATCCTCAGACTCCTTGATTCATTTTTTAATGAGCTTGACACAAGACAAGGAACCATGCTCTGGCCCCTTGTTTCATTTTTTAATGAGCTTGACATAAGACAAGGAATTATGCTCTGACATCTGTTTCATTTTTTAACGAGGTTGATACAGGAACAAACTATCCTTGAACTCATCTGTTCATGGATCATACATGAACATTGCTCCCAAGAGGTCCTCACTAGATAGGAGAACCACACTCTAGGAGGAATACATGTCAACCGATACCAATGACAGATCGAGTTCCAATGCCCCCAGTACATAATGTAGTATACCATGTATGTGATCATCAACAGATGTGGAGATGGAACGAGTAGCCACATAATTGACCTGTGGCAAGGAAGGTATTTCTTGTAGACAAGAACGAATACAGGATGATGGTTACAAAGGAGATACCTAGTGACCAATGAATGACAATTGATTAATGGTCCCTTTGTGTGGAAAACAAAACACATGGAAAAGTGAAGAAACAAGAGCTCCCATGACATAAAAATAGTTGTTTCCAAGGAGAAGATTGAAATCTAAGAGACCTTGGACTACCATCATGTCTATATAGACAATATTTTCTCCCAAAGTAATCAGAAACTTTAGAAGGATCCCTAAGGGATGACTGGTTCCTCCATTAAAAGTCAACAGATTCTAGGTGATAGGCACAAGCTGTGGGGAACCCAAATCTTGACAAGTAGTAGAAGACATGATGCTAATAGACGTTCCTTCATCTAATATAGTGCCATGTACTAACATATTATAGGCTTGTACTGTGATATGGAAAGGCACATAAGATGGAAGGCATAAAGCAATCAATTTACTCCAATAAAAAGAAACGACAAAACTACTTGGTGGGGGTATCATATGATTTACTCCATGCCTTGCAGGAGAAGGAGAAGGACTCTCCTAAACAATTGGGATGGGAGGGTCACTCTTTGATTCATGAGAATTTGAGGAGACGAGAAGAACACGAGTAGTATGATCGCTACTCTCTTCGGGAACAGAGTGAACAACAAAAGGTGGAGTAAAGTTGACACTCTTTTTGACCAATGGTTGGTCAGGAACAGACACAAGAGAGTCATGCTTAGGAAGAACAGGATGGGAAAGAGATGAATCCAAGTCAATCTCTTTACTGACTAGGAGAGGGTTAGAAGAAAACCTCTGATAACCAACAGGAAGTTGGGGTTGAGGAGCTGTAAGGTTTTCCAAAACTTTGGAAGATTTATCCATAAGAGGACAAATGTGAAGAAGATTCTCTCCTTCACATAACCTACAGGGGAATCTGATCTTTCCCTTCTTATTACCATCATTAGCTGAAGGCGTAGCATCGACATGATCTCCAATGGTCGATGGGGATGGTCGATCTAGATTTTGAGACCATACCTCCAAGACTCTAGGAATACTAGGACAGTCTCGAAGGAGATGGTCACCCTTACATAACTAGCAAGGGAATTTTACTTTCCGCAAAGGATTGAAAGGTTTGTCTACGGGAGATGCATTTGGAGTAACAACTACATGGTTAGCCTCTCGCTTATCTGACTTCTTCTTCTTCATCTTCTTCTTCTTCTTAGTCTCCTGGTTATTGAATTTCAAACTTTCACTAGGTGAAGTAGAATAGGAAGGTAAAGAAATAGGGGAAGAAGGTTAGAGGTTAACATTATAAATGTGATTCAAATGAAGGAGATGGCTGGACAAGCATCAAGACACTCGAGACCACCGATGTTATGAAACCAGCTCACAAAAAGATAGAAAATATAGATGAACACCTTATAATTCAGCCTCTACGAGGGGAAAACCTCCTTTACATTACACAAATGAACAATTCTTAGATGATACAAATGAAAAGACCTCCTTTCTATATATAGGAGTCTAAGGGGTCATAATATAATCAGAGCCAACATAACAATAATAATGTAAGGGCACAATAATAACAATAGTGGGCTTCTATGGGGCACAATAGTAACAATATGGGAACTACATGGGTACATCAATATAATAAGGGGTTGTACTAATAACAATAAGGGGTTACACTACTAGTATAGTGGCCTAACATGTTCCTCTCCTTCAAAAAGTTTTGTGCTCAATGCTAGTTCTTGATGCTTTTGTATAAAATTATTGTCCTCCCATGTGGAATCTTCACCAGGTAAGTTCTTCCACTTGATGAGATACTTTGAAATTGATCGATTTCGTAGTTGTCAGGTTCTTGTTTTTGTGACTGCTCCAAGTTCCAATATGATTTTTCCTTCCTCTTCAAGTTTTGGCAATATTGTTTGAATAGGGATCTTCTGCAACTTTTGAATGGGTGGCCATACTTCTTCGTCCTTCTCCCATTCATCCCTTGCTTTGTTTATCCAATCTAGTTGGATAATAGAAATAGCACAAAACAATGCTTCCACATCCTCATCCTTTCTTAAGAGTGCATCTGCAACAAAATTTTACTTCCCTTTTTCTATAGATGATTCAAATCCTTAACCTGAAAATATTTTGTGACCCTTTTTTTTTGTTCTTCTAAAGATAGTTATTTGTCTAAAAGTATTTAAGACTATCATGATCCATTTTTACCTTGAAGTGTCTTCCCATTCGGTAAGGTCGCCATTTCTTAAGTGCATATAGTATTGCCAACATTTCCTTCTCATAAATAGCTTGTTTGAGATGTAGCAGTAAAAATACCCAATCACCTACATCAAATCATTTTTCACTACGATATTGATCTACCTGTTGTTTCATTCGATTTTGCACCGAAGTGGCGTTATCATTTAAAAGTTGGAGAACTTGTTGTTGATGCTCATTGTGATCTTTCACTACTTGAACCTTTTTCGTCTTGATATGTCCTTATATCTTTAGAGTTTGAGGAGTGGTAATTTCTTCCAATCCTTTACAAGATATGGTCGAATTCATTTCTTGATGCTTGATGGATCTTTCACTTCTTAAACATTTTTCTTCTTGATATGCCCTTCTATCTTGATAGTTTGAGGAGTGGTAATTCTGAACAATGAATTACAAGATATGGTTGGATTCATTTCTTCTTTCTCGATGTGATCTTTCACTTCTTGCACCTTTTTCTTCTTGATATGTCCTTCTATCTTGAGAGTTTGAGGAGCAGTAATTCTTGCCAATGCTTTACAAGATATGGTCTAATCCATTTCTTCTTTCTTTGGGGTTGGGTCTTGGCGTATATCCTCTTCTTTTGATGTTTATTGATCCTTTTCTTCCTCCTTTTCATACTCTATGTAAAATAATTTCTTCTCAGCACACTTATGACCTTTAGTGCATTTGCTATCACAATTTTAACAAAGCCCTTTTTCTCTTTTTTCTTTCAATTGTTTTGGTGTAACCCTTGTAGGTCGTGGAAGGCTAGGAGAAACAACACTTCCATCTTTATAGTTGTGAGGGATAGACTTCCTTGTTGCCATAATTTTACTTTCCACTACGTAACAAAGCCCTTTTACTCTTTCCAATTGTTGTGGTGTTGCTCTAGAGTAGGTGTTGCTTTTTGTATCCTCATAATGTGCTATCATTTCCTCCATGAAAATTGACCACGTAACAAGTTGTTTATACCATAAAAATTGATTCGGTTCTAAATATGAAGATGCAATACATACCTTTTGTAACAATGGTACACCATGTAGATCACAATATTTCTCCATCTGAAGTATCCAATTTACCGGATCCTTGCCATCAAACTTCCTCATCTTGCTTTTTCTTGATTTTAGGAGCTCGATATTGAAACGACTGTAACTCTGTACTTTCATATCTTTAAGTTCTGAAGTTGCGACCTGCAGTAGCCCTCTGCTTCCTATTTCCAATGCCACTAGTTTGATCCAAATTGGATTCTCCAAGGAAGAGTTATGCCAAATATCCCATAGTGACCTGATTATAAACTAGTTCAGTAGAGCGAACTTGTATGACATGCCACGTGTCATTGTTTTGAACTTTGGCTCTGAAAAATATATACAAGAAAGTATAGTCCGTCCTCTTCCTCTACCTTCTTATGAAATTTCAATCCTATGCTCAGAGAGAATGTTATGAAAATTTTCCCTAGGTCACCTATTTGGAATGTAATTCAAGAGTCTGCAAAAAGACCAACTTCCTCAAATCATATCTCCACAAATATAGCACGAAAAGTTCTAAAATTTGGATCTGAGGTTCAGTGTGATATCATCTCAAATGGGTTTTTTTTTCGCTTCTAAAACGTTGCAGAAAAAAAGTTAGAGCGAAAATGCCACGATGACCTATTTGGAGCAGCGAAACCCTAGAATCCAAAGCTCTGATACCAAATGTTATGAAACCAGCTCACAAAAAGATAGAAAATATAGATGAACACCTTATAATTCAGCCTCTTCAAGGGGAAACCTCCTTTACATTACACAAATGAACAATTCTTAGATGATACAAATGAAAAAGACTCCCTTCTATATATAGGAGTCCTAAGGGGCATAATATATTCAGAAGCTGAACATAACAATAATAATGTAAGGGCACAATAATAACAATAGTGGGCTTCTATGGGGCACAATAGTAACAATATGGGCACTACATGGGTACATCAATATAATAAGGGGGTTGTACTAATAACAATAAGGGGTTACACTAGTAGTATAGGGGCCTAACAACCAAGTTCGAAAATAAGCAGATATGTAAACCAATGGTTAACCCAAGGAGGGACAACATTGCCATATAAGGAGAACCAACATTTCCAAAAGAAGGAAAAGGACCAGGATTCCCATCTGAGGGGAAACATTTACTAGTAGACTTTGGAAATGTTGCCATTGGAATCAACCCTAAAGAATCACCGAGGAAGATAAATTTAACCAGGAATATTTCGTGGGTAGTTAATTTTAAGACACTGAAACAAAAATTTTCCTTTTCATATTTTAAGAGTTGTGAAAAGGATGAATGGTGACTCTAGTCACTTTCAGATTTAATGATATTGAAAGGACAAATGCTCGATGATATTTTAAATTTAAAGAGTCAAAAAGACCAAAATGACCGCTGAGGATAATCTAGGCAAAAGGGATTACCAGGTAACTGTGAACTGCATAATACCTCCTGACGAACCAAAAAGTACGAGTAGACAATCTCCTCGAATGTTGTGTTCGGTGTATCATGTTTACAAGGCAACATACCCCACTTCCTACAAATAGAGGATTGCAAACCTATTGGGGTATCCCTTTATATACATGATGGTACGGGTATCACAAGTCTGTACTAGTGTTGTCTAATGTTAACAACAACTGCTAGGTTTAAAGACTCCAGAACACATCTCTAGCTTAGACCACTAAATGTGAGCGTTAAGTTTCAATGCTTCCTTAGGTTAATTCAATAAATTTTAATGGTTGATCTTGAATTAGGTTTCAATTCCAAGGCCCTACCGTTGTCATATGAAAACTCTTATATGCAACGATATGAGAAAATAAATCTTTGTCTTTGATGAAAGTTAACACTAGTTGAGGGATAGAGAGCACACAATCAATGAAACAATCAAAGAATCAAATCTTTCCCTAATACATGTCCTAAATGCACTCAATCTTCCCTTAACAACATAAGAAGTTTCATTTCATTTTCAATGCTTATGATGGTGCAATTCTAGTTTCTCAATAACGCTACTAATGCAATGATGTTCTTCTTTTCATAAAATGCAAAATGAATCTTTGACATAAAGCACTTTAATGAAAATTTCACAATTCCGAACAAACAATAATCAATCAAATCCAAAGCATGATCAATGAAAGTAAAAGCAACTTCTTCTCTGAATCGAACAAACCAAACACATAAATGCCTCAATTGAGAAACCAAACAATGTAATCTATGCCTGGAAAGAGAAAAGAGACACTCAAAATAAGAGAACAAACAAGACTCTTTCACTCATTCAATTGAAAATGAAGCAATGAAGATTTTGCGACTGAAAGATGGATTAAACGAAATAGAAAATCAGAAACTTGAAACAATGAGTGAATTAAAAAATGAACATTAATTGACCTAGATGCCCTAGGATCATAGAAACCATCCAAAAGACTAAAAAAATCAACCAATGAAACTTCAAGCCAATCAATCAATCAAAACCAACAAACAAAGCATCGTAGTCACTTCTAGGTGGAAGAAGAGAGTTTGAGGGTCAAGACACACTGGCATAGGAATGGGAGAAATTATGAGTTTTTCTTAACTCAGAGACCAGTACAACTAGAAAGACTGCAATTAGTGCTGATCGACATGACCATCACGATTGGCCAAACTACAACTAGCACTGATAGGCCTGATCGGCACAACTGTTTGGCCAAAAAGAGCACTAATCAAGGGATTCAAAGAAAAAATAAAAAATAACTTCACACAGGGCCAAACTTCACACATCAGAGGGTGGGCTAGTTTTTGTTATGCCTTCAAACAGGCTAAGAGGCAGAAATTATGAGAGCAAGGCACATTGGTTATGATTAAGGAGAAACCCTGATCTTCACCTACAGGAAACGACACGATTGCCTAATTGACAACAAGCACCACAAGGGGGTACGGCACAATTGTTTTACAGAAAATCATGCTGGTCAACATGACTGTCATAAAATAAAACATGTTGATCGAGGATTTCAAGACAAAAATAAAAAATTTCAGAGGCCAAAACCAGACCTGCCACTATAAATTTCATACTCAGAGTAGTAGATCAGGCAAAGCAGAGAGAATGAAAGGGAAAAGGTGACACTACAGAAGTTCACACAAACCATGAAATGAAAAATTCAATCAAATGAGAGGATTGGCTCCCCAGTATGGTCACCAATTTGTGGTGTAGGTAAATTCTCGATGCAGACACAGACAATTCCTCTAGCTCGAGAGAGCGGGTCTAGCCACAAAAAACAATATAGTGAAAAATTCCTTAGGCTAGAATGGAATAAGAGGGCCTACCTCTTAGAATGCTATTCTACCTCGTGATGATCCCTCTTCTTTACTCCAACTACCTTTCATTTCCTTCCTTCGAATACCTTAAACAAGCAAACAAACAACAACAACAAATGTGATAGCATACAAATTGCATTCAGCCTACTTAAAAGGTTAAGGAATCTTAAGCCATCAAATGTAAGATAACACTTCATGTAGGAAATCAATCAGTAGTTGTACTCATATCAGTTCAGAAAGAGATTACAACTAAATCCTTGACGTTGCTGGTCTCCTTCGACGTATCCAGGTTCCCACATCTCTACTAGCATCTCATGGATAACCCCAACAATGGAAGTTTTAAGGCTTCTTCCCTTTAGTTCCAAACCAAACCAAAAACACTATTCTCCCTCCACAAACATAAACTATTAGGCTACAAGCTATGATATCTTTCTGGTAATTCAAGCTCCAAAAATACTAAGACTAGTTTAGCTTGGAAAAGGAGGAGTTTATATAGCTTGGATGGAGGGGAGATTGTTCCTCTTATCATGGGATGGGCCTTATCTCTTGGGTTTGTTCCATCTTAATAGGGGAAAGGAGCTCAAACTGACTTCCTCAACTCCATCCAGCCCAACCATTTACTGAACTTCCGTTACAAAGCTTCTAGACCTGGAAGCTTCGACTCCATATTTAAAAAACCTGCCAAAAGAGGATTGGCGTGACTGAGAAAAGACTCATTTATTTCGTACGATGCTATTCCTGGTCTTAATCTCTGCAAATCGACATGAGGAGGAAACAAGTCATTAGCATCGGGCTTGTAAACTGGGGTAAAAGGAAGATTCTAGGGAAATGATGCAAAAGTGAATTGTTCTACTCATGAAGATGGACATGATGGGAGTTTCTTCATGATGGGAAATCATGTAGGTTTCACCGTAGAGGTCCTCTAGGATCGTGGAACAGGGAGTATAGGGACAGTGACAAAAATCTGTGTAACACCTATGCCAACACTCTAATACTAACCAGAGTTATCTCCCACAAGTGGGACTGAATTCCTCGTATGGGAAATTTGGGCTGATGGCATGCAATAATAAAGTTGGTCAATGGTAACAATATTTCCATAATTAGGAAAGAAAAGTACATAGAACACGAATGTGACCACTATAGCCATGACATAGAAACAGCTACGGCTAAGGAGCAGGTTATAATCCAAAGGAGCGTCGACGACTTTAACATCGACATAAACCATTTTATCTCCTACTTCAATGGTAAACTTGGGAAGAACCCCCTTAGGTAGAAAATTATTTCCATTAAATGTTGAAGAGTGGTAATAGACTTAGCAAGTGATGGAGAATTGAGAGACTTCCAACATGATGCTGACATGACACAAGTGGAAGAGCCTTCATCCACCAAAGTGCGATGAACATTTTTGTGAAGAAAAACACGGTAATCTAGAATGCAATCTAGTGGGAAATTTGAATAGACTTGTCAACATTGAATGTAATGAGGTTTGTGTCAAAGTGGTCTACTGCATCGATCGTAGACAGCAAGGGCTTTCACTACTGAGGAAAATTTTGCAAAAACTCTAGGGTAGACATGACATAGGGAGCCTGGGAAATATCTTCAATAATACTATAGTGTTGAGTGTCCCGTGCATAGGAGTTGTGTGTTCTCTTATGAATGAAACTCTGAGGGGGGTGATAAACAAGTTCTGAAGGCTTATTTAACATGAGAGGTCTAGTGGATGGAGGTGGAGTGGGTGAGTCCTTAAGAGAGCAACTCGACTCAGGAACATCATATGATTTATCTCGCATGGTAACATTAATGCTATCTTTGCACATAAAGATGGACAAATTGATGGTAGGATTGCAAAATAACCCCTCATTTCCCCCTTGTGGAGGTAGAGGAGGTTATGCAACCATTTCTTGCTGAGGTTGTGCAAGAAATGGATGAGTGAAAACAACATGTTGTTGAGTAGATTGTGGTGGTGCAAGAAGCGTATGAACTTCAACCATCTGAGGGAGCTCGTGAGTTAAATGTTCACCTTGAAAAATATTACAAGGGAACTTAATCCTATGATGATGTTCAGTCATGCCCCCTCCCTGATTTTGTGGGTTTGGTTGAGTTTCCTGAGCAGGTTGATTTTTATGTTTATTCTTCTTGTTCTTTTTACCACCAGTTTATTGTTGTGGAATTCACCAGAAGAACATCAATGGAATGCTCAAAACGAGGTGCTTTTTAAGAGCTAGATGCACTTGCTGGGGTTCATGATGTAATAATAAATTTCCCAAGTTGAGCAATAAGTTGGTTCACGTAATCGATAACTGACCCAATCACACCATCAACATGTGAGCCAGAAGCAGGTTTGGGTGGGTTATTGGAAGTCCTAGGAGCATTAGGAAGTACTTCATAAAGTGTACCCGACTATGAATATATCAAATCCGGTTGCTAGGTAGCTAAGATATTTTTCTCCTCTATGATAGCTCTAAACATAGGCACATCTTTGGAAATGTAAGGTCGTTAGGATCAAATGAACCAGTTATGCAATATCTCATTAGGAAACTTGGTTCCTACCAACTTCTTGTGATGACACCACTCATGGATATGATCAGAAATCAATGTGGCATCATCTTGTTTAAATTTAGAAAAGAGATCAAAATCGATATTATACCTCGTAGGCAGCTAAAAGTATTTCAAAAAGGATGTAAGGTCCCACCTTAACAAACATCAATATTATACTAAGGCTGACTCAAAATGTGATATTATTTTATTTTAAGTTTAAGTTTTTAAGATGTAAAAGTTAATGGAAGGTCATATATCTATATTTTTATTTTTATTTTTATTAGTATTCTTTACACTACACACTAATTTCTACTAACTAACTAACCCATGGTAATATTAAACTTCTCATTAAAGCTACATGGTCATGGTTCGTCAAGATCCAAAACTTACAACCATAAGTCTTAAAATCATATTTAAATGATAGAGTCTTTAGTGGGATAAATAATATCAATCTTTACAAACCACAATTTCCAATAAGCTATTTGTTCATTCTATTGCAATTAAAATTGTTTAAGAGTGAATAATTTTATTTTGTTCTAAATAATATGCCTATGAATTCTTTGGTAAAACAAAGGAAAGAAAAACAAGATAATTCAACTTCTAAAGGAGTGGTTTTCAATGATTATGAATTTATATGTGAGATAACAATTACAAAAATTTACCTACCCAATTTGAATTCCATAGATTTTTAATTCAATGGAATCATCATGCTCATTCATTGAGATATTTCCAAAAACACCTTGGTTGCAAATCCTAAATTCACTTAGCCATATTTATAGACAATTCATAGATGTAATTAGCTACAACCATTGAAGCATTATGTCAAATAGTTTGCAAGCATGAAATGTACAACCATTGAGGAATTTTGTCAAACACTTACAACCATAACCCTTAAGGTGATTTCACCACAATTAACTAACATGAATCTAAGATTACATAACTTTTTTTTCGTTGCCAGTAATGCCAATAAGTGAACCTAATACATAAGTAGAAATATCATCCATCTTCATTGTTGTGTGTACAAAAATTTAGGCACATAAATGACTATAAACATTTAAGGAATTTTACAAATAGCTTGCAATGATGTAGCTACAACCATTGGAGAATTTTGAACAAAAATTATCAGTCACAAAACAAGCTGCCAACTATTAAAATATCAAAGAAGCAGTCACAAGTTATTTAAACTATCACTGTATTAATTATTGAGATTTTAAAACAAGAATTCCAAGTCTATATAATAGGTTGGTTTCATAAATAGAGATTACTAGGTAAGTCACAACTAAAAGAAAGAAAAAAATCAGTGAAACAGACCGCTAGGAAACATAAGCAAATTTGTGAAATATAACAGCGTAAAGAACGAGATTCTCAAACTCTGTTTTTTGAAATCAAAGTTGGAGTGACATGGCCATGGCATAGATACCCCCTGAAGTTAAAATGAGTCGAAACATAAATGTCTAGAAACACGATTCTTTAAAACCATAACCAAAAACAAATTCCTACTAGCTCATTTATCACTTTTGTCAAACACATAAAATGAAAACTTATTTACAGCTGTAAAAAGAGAACGAAAACCAAATTTATGCTATCAATATGTTTTCATATGCTCATGGCATCTTGAATGCTTCAAACATTAAGACATGATGTCAATCAACTTGCTACAAAACTATACAAAAATAAAACTTACATAAAATAATCTACAATTATTGCAAAATTCCTTCAACATTTATTGTGCAGCATTTGATATACATCTAAGTTTCAATCAACAATCAAATAATAAAAAACCGTGTAATGAACTACAAAAAAAAAACACAATATAATGTTGTCAACATTCCTGGCAATGAATTTATACAACTCAAAAAGGTGGGAGTATCCTCCAACTCCAATGAGAGTATGCTCTAGCTCCAATATCCTTACCAACTCATTGTGAACCACCTTTTTTCCTCCCAACCATATCCAAGAAGAAATTCTCTCCCTGGAACCCTCGAGCTGCAAAAGCTCACAAGCAGTACCAAAAGACAACAGTAGAGAGATTTGCAAGGAAAACTAAAGAATCAAATTTTTACTTCCTTTCAATACCACTCATGGCCAACCTCAATAGCTAGAGATCTTAGGATTTTAGTAAGAATTTCAGAATTATTTTGGAAGTAATAGGCTACTCTCCATATCTATCCTTCTCACCATTTTCCTCAAGTCTCTTCCACTCTTGGCATCATAATCTCCCCCCCCATGAGAATACATGAGACTCATATATAGGAAAAGCAACCAATTATTGTCATAAAGGAGGAGTAATGTGCATGCATTGGATTCCATTTAGAGGAGTGTAACTTATGCCATTAAGGAGAGTTATGCATGCCTTAGTTAAGGAGAGTGTAACATATGCATTAAAGAGAGTGTAAGAGGAATATATTATGACATATTTTTAATGAGTGAAAAGGAATATGCCATTATTTGGTAAGTGCATAAATAGAGTGTAATGTATTATTAAAAGAGAGAGAGAGAGAGAGTTACATAGAGCCATGAGATTCATGAAGGAGATGTGTGAATTGATTGAGGAGATAAAGTTGACTTGTAATTCCTTTTTAATAATAAGATCATCATCTCATAAAATACAATAAATATTAATAATATTGAGGATTCAATCAAGATTGAACTATTAGGATTGATTAATGATAAGTTAAGTCATTTTTCTTCAACTTGGCTTGATTACCAATTATGCAAGGTGATTTACTCTTTTTGGAAAGTCATGCTTGAGATGTTGGACATGACTTTCTATTTTTATAAAGTCATTCCAGAATTGTGAGAATGAAATTTTATTTAAGGAAATTAATTCATGAGTAGTATTTTTCTTTTGGAGAATAGGGGTTCCACACCCCTATTTAATGCATCTCCATGCCTTAGTAGATTGACGACTCCACGCCCTGTTCTACTCCAAAGATCTAAGATTCCACAACTTGATCATTTTAAATATTCAGGACTCTGTGCCCTAAATATACAAGACTCCACATCTTTATCTTTATTGGATTTAGGATTCCACACCTAATTTCCATGCCCTCTCATCTACTATTCTTTGAAACTTTGTGTTTCTCCTTATGGTACTGATTGTGAGCTCTTACCCATCTGATGGTTCACTGGTAAGCCCTTGTTCAAAGACATGCACACATTACAATCTCATAGATCAAAGGAACCAAATGAATTTCATAATGAAATTAACCTAATCACATTTTATCGAGAACGATGTGTGACTTCCATAGTCATTCATAATTGAACATCCTTGTTGGAAAATGACTAGGTATCCTACCACGTCCTGCTTAGTACAATATTAGACATATATAATCACACAAATCATGTATCATCCATAAATCATAATTAACCATTTATTCCACATAACCATGAGCATCCATGGGTCTATGTGTCTCAATCTTGGATCACTATCCTTGTCATACACTTGCTTCATAAATCAGATGAAAAAAGAGAAACATGTGTATAACATTTACTTGATGAAAACCATCTAATAAAATAATCAAAGATACCACAGATAAGAGGAAATATAACTATATAAAACATTTTTCCCCAATCCAGTGATCAATTTGCCATACATAAACACAAAAGGAAATATAACTATGTATATAAAACATTATTTCTCAATCAAGTGATCAATCTGTCATATATATAACTCATAAAATATCACCCTTGATAGGAGTGAAAAAAACTATACTAGAAAAAAAAATGGGACACTACATACTCCCCCTCTTGGAGTAAACTTGGCTTGAAGTTTAACTAAACAAAAAAGGAAACTCAAGATGAATAGAAGATGCATCTTCTCAAGTGGCGGAACTAGGATTGTATGGGTCCCATTGGACCTTTACTTGGTCCACCCATGTGACATCTGAGCTATCGAGTGTGATGGTCCAAAATGCAAACTGGCTCTGCCTTCAAAGTCCCTTCATCCGTTCCCTATAATTGATGCCAATCTAAATGTGAGAAGGATCATGAACATACTTACGTAGTACTGAAATATGAAATACATCATGCATATGATGAAAAATCGGTGGTAAAGCAAGATGATATGCCATAGTTCCAACCCTTTCGGTGATCTCAAAAGCCCCAAAAAATCAAGGAGGGAGCTTAGATCCTTTCCCAAACCTAATAGAGATTTTATGAGGTTTTACTTGAAGAAAAACAAATTCACCTTCTTTAAAAATACGATCCACTCTATGCATATCAACATAGCTTTTCTGTCTATGCTGTGCCTCCTTTAATATTTGCCTTATACGACACACTTGTTCTTCCATTTCTTGAAGCATTTCAAGACCTACCAATATTTTATCCTCTAATCTATTCCAACTTAAAGGTGTTCTGCATGGTCTTCCATACAACAACTCATAAGGCGACATACCAAGGGAGTGGTGATAATTGTTATTGTAAGCAAACTCCACTAGAGGAAGATAATATTCCCACGTAGATTTTTGATCCATTACATACATTCTAAGCATGTCCTCTAACACTTGATTTACTCTTTCAGATTGCCCATCAGTCTCTAGATGATAAGCTATACTGAAATTTAATTGTATTTGAAGGGCTCCCTAGAAACTAGTCCAAAATCTTCCTGTAAATATAGAGGCCCTATCTGATATGATTTTCTTAGGAAAAGAATGAATTCTAACCACCTCCTTGATAAATACTTGTGCTATTTTAGATGCTTTTTAAGTATCTGTAACAGGTATAAAATGGGCACTCTTAGTAACTTTATCTACCACCACCAAAATGGGGTTATGTTTTTGGTTGTTTCTGGTAATTCAACAATAAAGTCCAAAGATATTTCTTCCCAGTTGGACTGAGGAATGTTATGTGGCTGCAACAATCCTCCTGGATGACCATGTTCTGCTTTAACTAGATGAAATTCAAAACATTTTTCCAAAAAAATTTCTACATCCTTCTTCATGCCTACCCAAAAGAATTTTTTCTTTCAACTAGCATACATCTTCTAGACTCCTGGGTGAGCCATATATGTTGCACAATGAGCTTCTTTCAAAATGAACTCATGAAACCCATCTTGATTTGGAATTACAATATTTTGCATGAATCTCACCATATCGTCACCATCACAAGAATACCCTTCTACCTTGATTTTCTTAGCCCCCTCCCTAGAAAGAGAAACTTTAACTTCCTTTCACCATTCATTTACATCTTTTGCCGTCAAGATGTTCTCTCATAAATCAATCTTCAATGGAATTACTAAAAAGATTCATGGTCTTCGACTGAGTGCATCAACTACTTTGTTCAATGTACCCTTAATGTAAGTTATGTAAAAATCATATTCAATTAGGAGTTCTGACAACCTTCTTTACCTAGGATTTAAATCAATTTGAGTAAATATATGTTGCAAACCTATGTGATATGTTTTCAATTCAAATTTCTTTCCCACTAGATAATTTTGCCAAAGTCGTGAGGCATGAAATATAGCTGCTAGTTCTAGATCATGGGTTGCATAGTTTTCCTCATGTGGCCTTAACTTCCTAGAGGTATATGCAATTACCCTACCATTTTATGATAATACTGCACCCAATCCATATTTTGAGGCATTGGTACATACTATAAATGGTATATCCATATCTAGAACCTTAAGTATTGAAGCTGTAGTCAAACATTGTTTAAGCTTGGAAAATGCTTGCTCACACACATTTGTCCAATTAAAACGTACTCCCTTCCTAAGCAATGAAGTGATTGGACTCGCTATTTTAGAAAACCCCTCCACAAATCTCCAATAGTATCTTGCCATACCCATGAAGCTATGCACTTCATGCATAGTAGAGGGTGTTGGTCATTCTGAAATTGCATCAATCTTTATTGGGTCAACAGAAATGCCTTTACTGGAGATAATGTGTCCAAGATAATGGATTTTTGATTGGAAAAAAGAACATTTGGACATTTTTTCATAAAGTTTATTTCTCTTAAGCATTGTAACACCAATCTTAGGTGTTTCTCATGCTCTTCTAGGGGCTTTGAATATATTAGGATGTCATCGAGGAACACTTGTACAAATTTGTCCAAGTAATTCTGAAATACACCATTCATCAGAATCATAAAAACTCCTAGGGCATTAGATAACCCAAAAGGAACAACCACAAGCTCATAATGACCAAAACAAGTTCAAAAAATAGTTTTGGAAATATCCTCTTCTTTAACTCTGAGCTGATGATATCCAGATCGAAGATCAATCTTGGATAATATGTGGCCCCCTTCATTTGATAAAATAGATCATCAATGCAAGGAAAATGATATTGATTTCGAATAGTTACTCGATTCAATTGCCTGTAGTCAACACTGAGCCGAAGGGATCCATCCTTGTTCTTTACAAATATCATTGGAGCTCCCCAAGGTGAAACACTAGGTCTAATCATACCCCTATCCAATAACCCTTGAAGTTTCACTTGCAACTCATGAAGTTCAACAATAGACATTCGGTAGGAAACTTTGGATATAGGTTCGGTACCAGGCTTTAGCTCTATGGAGAAGTCAATCTCTAACTTTGGAGGTAAACCAGGCAAATCCTCTAGAAATACATCAAAGAATTTTGAAAGGAAAGGATATTCTTCAAAGAATGAAATATCTCCCTCATTTAAAATCATTACAACATAAATTTGACTTCTTTTCCTAAGACTTCTCTTCATCTACAAGAATGAGATAATCTTAAAGAAACAAGTCTCCTTTCCCCATGGATAACCATAGATTGGCCCTCATCAATAAAAAAATGAAGGGTTTTTCTTCGATAACTAAGCACAACCCAGTGGGATTCGAGCCAATCCATCCCAATTATCACATCATAGTGACAAGTGGAATCATATAAAGATTCACATTTGTGACACATACCCCAAGTCTAAAGGGCACTCTTACACTAAGCATTCAACCTTTTGAGATCACCCTAAGGCCATCTCAACCTGATAAAAATCATTTTGCTCTATTGCCACCAATTTACATTTCAATAAAGAATTAGGAGAAATAAAACTTTTAGTTGCACCAGGATCAATCAAAACAGTAACAAACATACCATTTAACTTACTATATGCTTCAAGCATTGTAGACTGATGCTCGACCTGGCGATTTTGTACAACTTCATGAATCCTATGGGCTTTGCCCATATCTCTAACAGTGGCTTGTTCCTGCTCTAATTATGCTTTAGTATTATTTTCAGGGAAATCTCCCTCATAATGAGGTCCTCCACAAGTCTAACATCCATTAGTGGGAGCACTTTTCATACATTTGACCCTTTTATTAGGTGATTCTTGAGTGAGAGCATTACTTTGTTGAAGATGTTGCCTTGGATTATTCATTTGGTTCTTAAAAGTATGATTCTTTTGAAATCCCTGAGGATGTGAACCACCTGACTTATGTCTTACATATTGGCCTCCCCTTCGAGGAGGTTTCCCATGGAATGATAGATTTGGGGTCTTATCACCACCTTTGTTCCCCAATAATTCTTCCCCGACTATAATTGCTTGTTGTTGGGTTGTGTTATATTCTTTCCATGACTAACATACGTAGTGAAGTAGGGGCGGAGCATCCCCTTCGTTGCACCGATTGTGCAGTGGGGGGGTCACAGGGAGGTTTGAGGGGGGTAGGTCGCCCCCCTCTACAGGGTCCGAGGCAACGTCCCGGGAAATTTTTTTTTGGAACCTATATTAAGTTGGGCGAACCTACCTATGGTTTACGATTCATGGTTTTAGACGTGATGGTTTTTCGGTCCATGGTATTAGATGCTTTGGCATGTATAAATATGTATTGTAACTTTGAAAGGAACATAATGAAAAATCAAGCTAGTAGTCCCGGTTTTGGGATCCAGGGGAAATCTCTGTGTATATGTGTTTTATGTGTTATGCTCTGGCATTGTTTATTTTCTGTGTTTTAAAATTTGTATGCCGGTAATTTCTGTACAGGGTTGAAACCTACATTTCGTATCGAAGCTATTTTGGCTTCAAGGGATTGCCTTTGTTACTGAGGAGTTTTGCTCGGTCTTGTGGTAGACCTTGTTCAGTGGGAGATTCGTGAGATTGATTTTGGTGGTGAAAGAAGATGGCAAGCAATGGAAAGATAGAGATCAAGAAATTTAATGGTCAAAGTTTTGAGTTGTGGAAACTCGAGATGGAGGATCTGTTGGTGGATAAATATCAGTGGATTGCAGTAGATCCAGGTACTAAACCAACAGGAGTGTCCGATGAAGAATGGAAGAAGTTTGATTGGAAGGCAAAGAGCACAATATAATTGTGTGTCTTAGATTCAATGTTGTTGAATGTATCAGGGGAAGCTACGACAAAGGCTTTGTGGTAAAAGTTAGGGACTTTGTACTAATCTAAGCCTGGTGAATAAATTGTTCCTGCAGAAAAAGTTGTATAACTTGAGGATGAAAGATGGAGACTTGATGACAATACTGTGGCAAGTTAGTTAGCATCTATTGATATTAAAATTTCAGATGAAGTTAAGTGCATCAGTTTGTTGTGTTTTCTACCAGATTCGTGGGATAGTCTGGTTATTGCAATAGGTAGCAATGTAGCTGCCTTGCAGTTTGATGAAATAGTCTCATCCTTACTGATGGAGGAGACGAGATGGAAAAACGTGGAGAGCCAAAATGGTAATGCCTTGTTTGTACGAGGACAGTCCCAAAACAAAAAAAAAAAATAAGTTATCGAGTGGGAGATCTAAATCTCCAGGAAAATCTGTAAGGTGGTGTGTTGGAAATGTGGAAAGGAAGGGCACTACAAAAGGGTCTGTAAATCTAAATCTTTTGATAAAGGAAAGGGATCTGATGATGCTCCTTCTGCAGAGGTGAAAACCACCTCAGATGGAAGTGGGGATGTTTTCTTGCCTCCTTCAAGTACACATGTAGATCATGAGGCATGGTTGATTGACTCAAGTGCATCCTTTCACTTCACTCCCCATAGAGAGTGGTTCTGCGAGTATGAGAAATATGATGGTGGTGATGTATTCTTAGGGGATGATAGGAAGACTAGAATTTTTGGTCACGGAAAAGTAAAGTTGAAGTTGGAAGGTGGAAGGGTTAGAACACTTCCGGGTGTTCTGCATATTCGTGCATTGGCAAAAAATCTGATTTCTATAAGCAAGTTGGATGATGCTGGTGTAAAAACAATGTTCAAGAAGGATACCTGCAAGATGGTTTGGGGACCATTGGTATTGATGCAAGGAGTTTGGATTGGAACTTTGTACAAGCTGCAAGGTAGCACGATTGTTGATGGGTGCAACAATTTTGTGGTTCTTGAAAGTGGAGCAGAAAATCTAGTGGTCTTTGGAGAGAAGACCATGCTATGCCATCAAAGGCTTGGACATATTGGAGAGAAGGGCCTTCGAATACTTCATGGTAAAGGTATGGTAGAAGGTATGAGTAATAGCTCTCTAGATTTTGATTTCTATGAAAATTGTGTATATCAGAAGCAGAATCGGGGGAGTTGCCCCTCTAGTGGTAAGAGGGAGAAACATATATTAGAGCTTGTGCATAGTGATGTTTTTGGACCTGTGAAGGTTCCATCACTGGGTAAGTCTGTGTACTATGTATCATTTATAGATGACTTCTCAAGGAATACATAGATATATTTCCTTAAGAAGAAATCTGAAGTATTTGACAGGTTTAAAGAATTCAAGGCTCTAGTGGAAAACCAGATAGAGAAGAAGATAAAGGTACTGAGGACAGATAACGATGGAGAGTTTTGCAGTAAGGAATTTGAATAATTCTGTAAGAAGTGTGGTATAGCATGGCAGAAGACTACTCCATATACACCTCAGAAAAATGGAGCTGCAAAAAGAATGAACAAGACATTGACGGAAAGGGCAAGAAGCATGCTTAGTGGTGCCAGGTTAGGACAAAAATTCTAGGCAGAGGCGGTGGAGACAACATGTTACCTGGTCAACAAATCACCTTCATCAGCGTTGGAGGATAAAAATCCACAAGAGGTATGGACTGGTAAGAAACCCTCTCTTTCACATCTGAGGGTATTTGGATGTGATGCATATGTACATGTTCCAAAGGA
>APFE030359642.1:94684-110265 GCA_000404065.3 Pinus taeda
TTGATCAGCTGGCACAAGTCCACTAGGAGCTTAAGCCAACTTCTATGAGCTCTTAGAAGAAGCTTTTAACTGATGGATGAAAGCTAACTCAAAGGAGGCTAATCTACTTGCAGAAAGAAACTAAGAAGCTGAAAGGAAATGCAAACCCTAGCAAACCCTAGTTTTACTAACTAGCCCTACTGATGCAAGAAAAAGGATGAAAGATACTGGAAAAGATGCCATTGATTCTTTGGAAGGTTAAGTGCATGTGTCTAAGCTACTTCTGAAGTGAAATCTAAAAAGAAACATCTTTTTATATTTTTGAGTAAGTTGGCGGAATTATTGTGCATGTGCTTTAACTGTTTTTTTTACTGTGCAGAGGTGGATTGATGGAAGGAAATTCTTGCAGCAGGTTGGGAAGGTGAGAAGAGGGCCTAAGGGGTCCCTAGCACCCTTCTAGAGAGTTTCACAATGATCAGATCTCAAGAAACCACTTTTGTGAGCTTCTACAGGAAGTCTGCAAGGGTTCTACAAGATGTATTGTAGCTTCTATAGGATGACCTGTAGCTTCTACAGGATGTTCCAAAAAGAGGATTTTGGAGGGTTGATGGTAGCAGAAAGGTGAAGAAGTGGGTATGGAGGTGAGATAGGTGTGTGAGGAGGTCCAAGGCTTGGTGATTGAGGATGAGGAGTGGCCAAGGTGATCGGATTTGGTTCAAGGATGGAGAAGCAATGTTGAAGAAGATGGTAGGAACTAGGGAAAAGTGAGAAAACGTGGAAAATGAGAGACAAGAATCTAAGTTAGAGGATGAAGAAGGTTGCATTGATGGGATAAGGGTAAGAGAGGAGGTATCACAGGTTCTCTGCATGTTATTTACCAAAACTAACCAACAAAGACTAAGAAAACCAAAGTTCTAACTACTTTAACCTAATTTGACCTAGAAACCATAAGCATGATGAACAGAAGTTTATTGGCAGAAAATCATGTAAATCATCTATGGAAACCAAAAAAGAATGGATCTAAGCATGTAATCACAACCAGAACCAACTTTCACAACTATGAATCTAACACTAGAAATTGCATGAAGAAGCAAGAACAGTGTTTTTATGGCAGCAAGGACACCTTGGTCTCAGCTCATGGTCCCAAGGAGGGAGAGGTGAGATCAGGGATTTCTTGGTACCCCTTTTTGAAGATATTTTCTATTACCAACCTATTAAATCAACTTAAAACATGAGCAACTATTTCTATCAACAAAAATGAACTAACTAACCAAACGAGATTGTAACCTACTAGCAGAAATTAATTAAAGGCAGCAAAAAACATATAACAGTACAAAGAGGAGGTCCCGACACTTGGGTTGGGCCCAACCCCAAGAGCTATAGGCTCCTAAGAAGAAGCTTAGAACTAAAGCAAAATGAGACTGATCTCCATTATTTAGAAAATAACCATGTCACATAAATGTTTACAACAAAAGCTCCACAAATGAGCAAAAACAGAGCAGCACTAGAGTGCACAATACAAATGTTCCAAAAGTAACCTATGAAGGCTGGAAGCCTTTCTTCTTATACACTACGAGGTCTTCCAACAGCCCTCCTTAACTCAAGGGGATCGGCTCCTCAAACTATCAGTAAACAATCACTTTTCACAAAACTGCTCGGCTACCCTTGGGAATCGTTTTTGGTGGCTTGTTGAAATTCGATTTGAGGATGGATAATTCGAGGAAGGGCCCATTTAGTGCAGGAGACACCCTTCCTATGAATCCTCACCCTTGTTCCCACGTGCTTGGCTATCATCTGGCTCATAAATGCTTGGCCTTGGTCCAAAATTTGTCCAAAACTCTGCCATAACCACGTGTTAGCCTTCTTGGTAAACTGACTATCCTCATTTGTTCAATTAACATAAATATACTCAAAAACATGCATGAAATATGAAAAATGGTGGATTGGTGAAGAAAAACTAGGCAAAATGAGCCCAATAAGTTACCCAATTTTGGGGCTCATCATCACCCCTTGCTAAATGGGTTTCTCATCCTCTGAGCAACTAATCTAGCTCATCATCCTTGATTGCTTTGGCCGCCTCTCTCACACCCCAGGCTTCCGAGGTGATTTCTTCTTCCTTGTCATGAAATCCTGCTTTTCTTTCTACTTCCTCCCACTGCTTGTGTTCCTCTTCTTCTTTGACTCCTTCTAACAGTCCTAAGAGCAAGGGAGGATTGTACTTTAGGCCGATCCAGCTGGCTTGTAGAGTTTGCATTGACTGCTTATAGAGGGGTACTCTTGCCAAGGCCTCCCTCATCCTTGTTGGGGTGTGGTATTCTCTTATTTTTAGGCAGTGAGACAATGTGTTCCACCTCCTTGTGCAAGCATGCATACAGTTATCCCCCAACAGTCTTTTCATGTCCTCAAAATGAGCAATAGCTTGAGCTTGTCGTTTAATGTAGAGTTGTAGAACCTAAGGGTTATTAGCCAAGTTTTGGTGGGCATAGATCAAGGCCGAGGGATCTTCCGGCTCTGCTACTATCATGAGTGGCTCCTCTAGCTCCCTGTTCATGAGATTTCCAATCTCTGCTGCCTTTTTTTCCTCATGGTTTAACCAAGAGGCCATGGCCATAAGTTGCACATCTCCCACTACAACGTTTGGGTCCCACAGATTCATGTTAGGAAGGGCTAGATTGTGTAAATAGAACTCTGATATTTTTGCCTTATCCTCTGCTGAGCTACTATCACACAAAGCCATGAATTGATGGTAATTTTGAAATGGCATGGTGCCCCTTTGGGCCAAGGTGTTAATCTGGAAATGCAACCATTGATCTTTCAGGTATAAGGCATATGAATTGGTGGGTTTCCAAAATTGCAGAGCTTCCAATGCCCAGCTGGCCATGTAGGCCAGTTGGGCCTCCTTTTCTTGCACCTGTTGTTTTAGAGACTGGATTTCCCCTGCTGCCTGTAATTCTTTCTCTTGTAGTTGTTTTGTTAGTGCTTCAACCTCAGCATGTAGCCTGTCCTTTCTCTGCTATTCATCAGGGGTTTCTTTGTCTTCTGGAGGCTTTTCCTGTTGCAGCTATTCTCCCAAGATGGGGGGCCTATCTTCCCTGTGACTTCCTTGGAGCTGCAGCTGCTGTTTCAACAACTGGTTCTCTTCCTGTAGTTTGGCCCTTTGATTGCTCTCCACATGCCGTACCATGGCTAATTCCTTTCTTGATTCTTTGAGTTTTTCTTCTAGGTGGCCTATGTCTGCCACTCCCTTGGATTTAGAAATATTCATCCAAGTGTGAGCCCTAATTCTTTCTTCTTTTAGTGCAAAGAAAATTGGCACCGCAAATTTCTGGGGAATTATCTTCCCAACCTCTAACAGGTTATAGTATGAGCCCAAGCTAGGCTGAGGGCTAGGTTCTAATATTTTCTCTGTCTTCTCTTTTGCCTATGAGTGTTTGGCCGCCCTTTCCTCCAATTTCTCAGTCTCCCTTAGCTTAGCTAGACTTTCCTGTAGAGACTCCTCAGCTTCCTATAGAGCTGTCTTTGAGTCCACCAACCTAATTTTCTCTTTCCAAGTGGAATTTTTTGGGCTTCCTTGTTCATAGGTGACAGATATCTTTGTGGGGGACTCTTCTTTTGGCTTAGGAGTTGTTTCCTCAATGATGATTGACACTTTTGATTTAGGGTGGGGTCTGCCTGCTTGGATCCATGTACTCCTCCTTGCTTTAAAGTACATGGATGTTTTCCTTTTTCTCTTCCCTTTTTGTTTTGGAGGTGTGCTTAGAGCGGCAAGCACAGCTGTTGCCTGTCTTGCCAATGTCTCGGGTGACTTCTCCTCTTGTTGTTCCTTCTCCGTGCTTCCTGTAGAAGCCCTTGTGTCAACTATTTTTGCTTGTGTTGTTGCTATTTCAGGATGTGTCTTTTCCTATGGTTTGGACGTGCCTTGTTTGGCTGTGACATCTTTTATTTGGGGTTTTTCAGCCTTTTCTGCCCTAGTCTGCATTCTCTTTTTCCGTGGTGTTTGTGTTGTCGTCTGCATCTCTGTTTTAGGCTCAGCAACCTGGCCCATTTCTCCTTTTCCTCTCTATTCTTGCTGTGCCTGAATGTCTTGCATTTCTTCCTCATTGGTTTTCTCACCTTTTTCAATGTGTTCTTCTTCCTCACTGCTGGAAGGGGCGATATTTTTGGCCAAAACTTTGATATTGTCATCCCTAGACATGTTTCGAAAGATTTCCCATGATATGGGGACAGTGTAGGTGTACAGGGCATCTTCTACTAATAATTTGATGAGCCCATGATGGGCCAACTGGTCTGGAATCCCTTCATTCATTTTTGTCCCACATTCAACCAATGACTGAAGAAGAAAATAGGGAATGCTCAGTTTCATTTATGGAGGTAAATCAATTCCATGTCCCAGTTCACATAGCAACCTGAAATGATAACCATAGATAATGCTTAATCTTCCTTCATAGGTAATGTACTTCATGATTTGGAACTTACTTCCCTCCAGAGAGGAGACAAGCTAGCTCTCCTCACCTTGTTTTTGTTCTCTACAGGATGTTCCTCGGGCAGGAAGATTGCTTTCTTGATAGCTTGGCCCAATGCCCTTTCTTCTTTGCTCCAAGATATCCCTAATGGCAGACCAATCACTTGAATAATGAGCTCAGGGGTAAGTTGTAGGGTCAAACCCCTAAAATTGACTGTGGCCTATGTCTTTGATTGAGATCTTAGGCTCATTAAAAATTCTTTAGCTATCTCCTCGTCGTGACCCTGGATTTTGTCAAAGAACGACATCCAATTGGCTCGTGTGAAGAGGTTCACCACCTCAGGATTCTCACGCAATTTGTTGGAGTCCGAGGGTTCCTTTCTTATGAATCCCCTTGGCATGGTGAGAGTGCTCCTTTTTTATGCTTTGGTCAGAAAAGGGAGTGTTTTTTATGGTTTCCCCCTGGACTCAAGGAAGAATTCCTTGGTTGTTTTAATATCAATGGGCAATAATTCCCTGGTTTCAAGACTATTGTGTCTCAGCTCTTAGCTATCTAGTTATGAGAGGAAGAGTTTTGCTTCTACAGACAGAGGACAGACACCAAGTTTTCTTCTCAGCACACATTCAGATATGAAAATTTAAAATTTTCATCCCCAGGCTGGCTCTCGCAGCTGTATATGTCTTTCTTATGGGAGAATTTTAGAAACAGAGAATGTGGAGGAGAGTCTCGATGCAAAAACAACTAGAAACCCCATGAATTACATAGATAAACGCTCTTCTTTCAATTCACAGGCAGAATTTCCTCTGATTCCCTAATCTGATACTGTTCAATTCACCACCTTTTCAAAACATACCATGCATGGAGAAGTTTTTTGAGCCTACCTTGTTTAGAGCTCCTAATTTGACGAAGAAAAAGATCCCAGGCTTCCTTGCTCCGGAAAGCTATGCAGTATTTCCTGTAGGATTCTTCCTATAGAAGACCTTCCTGGTTCCTGTAGAATGTCACTGATGCCGATATGTGGGAGAATTTCGAAAACAATTAGAAAATCCAGCGGAGGATGATTGGTTAACAGTTTTTGGGAAGCAGTAGATGCGTACTCTAGTCGAGGACGTTGCAAGTTCAAAATGACAAAAGGTGGTGTGAGTTTCAGCGGAGCATCTTTTAATTTCGGCATGATTCGTGGTGAGGGAGTGAGGTGACCAGACCAGACCATTGATCTAATGTCACGGCCATAATTTCTCTACGCAGTTCTGACCGCCATCACCTCTCCTTTGTCGTTAACCGCCGTCACCACTACCAGTCTCGACACTTCTCCCTTGAATGGACACTCCACACGTGTTGGCTGCATATCTCGCTGGTAATTTTGAATGTAACTGGTTTGTTCGGATCTGACGAGGCTATGTAACTGGCTTGTTTAGATCTGATGAGGCTACGTAATTGGCTGAGGGTGCCCAGTTGACTAGCCACTGATTCCCTTTAATCCAAACCATTTCCACAGTCATGCAACTTTTGAAATATAGTTTATACAATGAGTTTAGACACTTACCTGCATGGCCACGACCACATTATGCAGACTTTGGGTCTTGGAACTACTCCTTTGTTTGATGTTGCTTCATGCACGGGCATTGGAACCCCTTCCCTCGTGTGTTGATGCTACATGCATGGGTTTTGGAACCCGTTTCCTCGTTCGTTGATGCTTCATGCATAGGCTCACTTGGCTTTGGTTGTTGACAATGTTTTCACGTTCAAGATGAGCCCTTTGCACATTTCCTCTGTTGTTTTTCGGCTGTCCCTGTCTCCAGAGTGTGTCTTCCAGAGGGATCAGCTGCTACAAGATTCTTGTAGTTGCTTCTCCTCCTGGGATGCAAGCTAATGAGTAGGGCTATACTGCAGGCGAAGGATTTGGCTGATGAGAATTCTAGATGGAGATTGAAAGGTAAGGGGAGTGAGACACTGCTGCTTATTTTGCTACTAAAAATTTTTGTTGGCAGTATGAAGAAAACAAGGTTTCTTTTTGTGTGACTGTGTAGGAACAAATAATAGGATGGGTGTAGTGGTGGTGCAAAGAGATGAAAACATGGTGACATATGGTGATGGATGGATATAGGAGTGCTCACGGACCTCTCAGGTAGATTCCAACTTTTAAATTCTTTCTCAAGATCAATTCTAACCTGTATGGAGGGTCTACAGGAACTTCTTGTAGAAGCTAGAGTACTTCCTATAGAAGGCACAAAACTTCTTGTAGAAGGTGAAATCATGACCCAAATGTGATCAAATCTTAGGAGAGGGGGGTGGTCATGGAGGAAGTGCCTGTGAGGTGTGCCTACGGCCTGAAACCAACCTCTGTCCTTGTTTTGTATGACCCTGCAACCTGCAATTTTTCAACAAAGATTATTGTTGTTGTTGTTTTTTTTTTTTTGTTGAGAGAGAGGTAGAGGCAGTTGGGACACCTCCAGGAGGTTTTCACCCTCACTGCCTGCCCCGGGCGCCTATAAGAGGTTTTCACCCAAGGATCTTTTTATTCCTTTTTCTGTTATTTTTCTTTCTTTTTTTTCCTTTTTTTCTTTTTTCTTTTTTTTTTGATCAAGGTATGGGTGGAGTAGAGACAGGGCCCTGCTCCACTACCAGCACTGGTTTGTCCAAAGTTTCAATGAACTCCTGCTTAGAAAGAGGTTTCCTATAGATTTTTAATTGATGCCCATTGACGAGCATGGGGATGGCTTCTTCATCAATGGTCCTTATGCAAACTGAACCATTGTCATTGCACTTCTCCATTGTATATGGTCTTAGCCATCTTGTCTTTAGCTTCCCTTTGAAATATTTGTATCTTGAATCATATAGGAGCACCCAATCTCCTGGCTAAAATTGCTTTTTGATAAGGTGTCGGTCATGCCATATCTTTCTCTGAAGTTGGACCTCTTCTGAGTGGAGGAGGGCATGCATTCTCTGTTCATCCAATCCATTCAGCTGCAGTAATCTTTCCTTTTGTACATGGCTGAGGTCTAGGTCCAGTTGAGCTACCAACCTCAATGTGTTGTACTCGAATTCTATGGACAGTAAAGCCTTCTTCCCATAGACTAGCTCATAAGGTGTGAAACCTGTTGTAGTTTTCCAAGTGGTGTTGTAGGCCTAGGTGGCCTTAACCAAGCGATTTGCCCAATCGTTTCTACTGCTACTCACTACTTTAGTCAAAATCTCTTCCAAAGCTCTGTTAGTGACTTCCACCTGCCCATTTGCTTGTGGACGATAAGGGGTGGAAGTCCTATGCTTAATCTTGTGATGAGCGAGCAGGTCTTCAATCAGGTTAGAGGTAAACTAATTTCCTTGATATGTGACTAATTCCCTTGGGTAGCCAAACTTGTAGAAGAGATTTTCCTTCAAAAAGTCAGCCACTTTTTCTTTTGTTGCTACCTTGATTGCCTTTGTCTCTGCCCACTTTGTCAGGTAGTTTGTGCACATAATGATGTAAGACTTCTGCTTTGAAGGAGGATTGATAGGACCCACAAAGTCCATGCCCCACTTCTCAAATGGCTCGAAAGTCACTTGAGGTTGGAGGGGCATCTCATCCCTTGGATTTGGTTTCCCCATCCTCTGACATTGGCCACATTGGCTGATGTATCTTCTGACATCTTGATGAAGAGTGGGCCAATAGTAGCCTGCTTGTAGAATTTTGAAGGTAGTCCTTTTTGCTGCAAAGTGGCCTCCACAGGGCCCATCGTGACAGGTGAGGAGGATGTCAAAAAATTCCTCCTCCCATACACAATGCCTCAAGATCTGATCTGGGCCAAGTTTAAACAGGTTGCCCCCAATCCAAGTGAATGGGGCACTTTTCCTCACAAATTTTCTCTTCTCTTTTGAGGATAGGTGCGGAGGGAACTGCGCTGAAACCAAGTAATTTGCTATATCAGAAAACCATGGAGAGAGTACTAAAATAACAAACAGGTGATCGTCTACTGTCCCTTCTTCACCTGCAAGCATATCTACTCTAGACATAAAGTCAGCAACAACATTTTCCTTACCTGGCTTGTCAAAAATGGTCAAATCAAATTGCTGCAATAAAAGTAACCATTTAATGATACAAGCATTTACATCAGGTTTACTCATTAAATATCTAATCGTAGCATGATTAGTGCGTACAAATGTTTGATAACCAGTGATGTAGTGTCTGAACTTGTTTAGGGAATGGACTAGGGCCAATACCTCTTTCTCAGTTACAATATATTTCAACTCTACCTTGGATAGGTTTTTGCTGACAAAGTAGATGGCATATGGTAGTTTCTCCTCAACTTGTCCCAAGGCTTCCCCTATGGCTTTGTTCGAGGCATCAGTGTGGATATGGAAAGGTAGGGCCCAGTTTGGACCTCTCAAGATTGGGGCGGTTACTAGCTTATATTTCAACTCATCCAGAGCCTCTTGACAATTGTCAGTCCATATAAATTCAACATCTTTCCCCAAAAGACCAAACAATGGTGAGGCTAACTTACTGAAATCTTTAATGAATCTCCTATAATATCCTGCTAAGCCTAAGAAGCTCCGAACATCTCTTACCTTTTGAGGGGATGGAACCTTTTGGATGATAGCAATTTTGTTGGGATCCACATGTAATCCTTGCTGAGAAATTGTATGACCTAGCACGGTCCCTTCAGTCATTATGAATTCACATTTTTCGGGGCTGAGGGATAGGTTCATCTCAATACACTTGGTTAAAAATTTTCCTAGGTTAGCCAATGCTTCTTGGAAGTTGGACCCATAAGGAGAGAAATCATCCATATAGATTTCAACTGAATCATGAACCAGCTTTGTGAATATGCTCAGTACTGCTCTCTAGAAAGTGGAAGGAGTGTTGTATAGCCCAAAGGGAAGGACCCGATAGGCAGAGGTACCCCATGGACAAGTGAAGGTGATCTTATCTTGGTCCTCTGGGCTGATTTGGATCTGATTATACCCACTGAACCCATCTAGGAAAGAGAAGAAATTCTTCCCTGCCAGTCCATCTAACACTTGATTTATGAAAGGCAAAGGGAAATGGTCCTTCTTGGTGGCTTTGTTATGTTCTCGGTAATCTACACAAATTCTCCACTTCCCGTTTTTATTGGGCACAAGCACCAGAGGAGAGACCCACTCACTATCAGAGATGGGGTAGATGAATCATGCATCCAACAACTTTTGTAATTCTTCTTTGATAATGTCCTTAAGGGCTGGATTCATTCTCCTCTGAGATTGCCTGACCGGTTTTCAATCCTCTTTGACGTAAATGTGATGGGTACAGACCGAAGGATGGACTCCTTTCATCTCTTTATAGCTCCAAGCGAAAGCATCCAAATGGTGGTTGAAGAAGCTACACAGCTCCTTCTCCTGAGAGGGAGATAGGGATGAGCTAATATTTAAGGTTCTTTCAGGGCCAAAATCCACATTCTTAACTTTGGAAGAGGTCGGATCAGCCACACAGAGGTCTACTAGACTGCTGGCTTGGGTTTCCTCCACCAACTCTTCTAATGGCAGCACACTGTGAAGTGGATTTTGAATCAGATTCTCAATTAGGTCATCCTCAGTTTGAGGACCTCCCATGGCGGCTTCTATTGTGCACAATGGTGTGGAGTAGAATTCATCCTCATATCCCTCCTCCAACCAGAGAGGTAAATCATGTTCTAACAGAGGTTGGGCAGGAGGATATAGGACTAGCTGTTTGGACGTAGGTCCATTCTTGATGGCCATGTTCCGTGCTTGAAAACTGATGTAAGTATCTATAGTGGCCAACCAAGGCCTTCCCATAATGAGGGGGTATCCAGTGAGTTTTTCCTTTGGCTGAAGAACCAAGAAGTCCGTAGGGTACTCCCAAGAATCAAAAGAGACTAGGACATCTTCCACAATCCCTTCGGGAGTCATGGTGGAGCAGTCTGCTAATTGCAGCACTGTCGAGGTCTTTCTTAGGGAACTTTGAAGGTTAAGTTTGAGCATGGTGTCCCTGTTCATCACATTAATGGCAACCCCTAGATCAATCAAGGTGTGAGAGATGATGGTGCCATTGATGTGGACATCAACTACAGGACTTCCAGGGTTGAAATATTTCGGACAGATTGCTTGTCCCAACATTAGATCAGACAGTTGTCCTATGACATTGATAGTTGGGGCATCTCTCTTGCGCCTACCTGGGTGCCTGAAAAACTTCTCTTTGATCAATTTGTTGTATATTGGTACATCTTTTATGGCCTGGAGATGTGGTATTTTCCCACACAATTGTTTAAGTTCTCCCAGAAGTTCAGTCTCCTCCGGGTTAGGTTGTGTGGTTACTATTAGTCTCTCAAGAAAGGGTGGAATGGTTTTGGGTTCACTTTCTTATTTCCCTTCCTCCTCCTCTGGAGGAGGTTAGTGATCTGGAAGGCCCTTCCCAGATCGTAGTTTGATCTCTTGAATCTCCACAGTGTAGGTAGGTCATGTTGTCTTTCCAGTATATACCTGCTGGGCATGTCTATTATTGGGGTTTGGGTTCAGTTGAGTAGGCATCTGGGGTTGTCTTGGAGGAGCAGGAGGTAATGGCTGAGGTGGAGCCGGTGGTGGAGGCAAAATAGAGGGAGGAGATTTGTATTGGGGCCTCCACCTCAGCTGAAGTGCATTCCACTGAGGTTGTGGCTGAACATGAGAGTGAAACGAATGAGCAGTGGGTTGGGTATGGTATTGAGATGGATAAGACCAAGGAGGAGGTGTGGACCAGGAAGGATGAGTAGGGGGGCCCCAAGAAGGTATATGAGTGGATTGGTTGGGGTGATAATAAGTTTGGGATGTCCCTTGCATCCCTTTTTGATAAGATCTGGATCCATGCGGCCTCCTTTGGTTGAGGAAGTAGAACAGTTCAGTGGCTCCCTCGACTCCTTGGTACATGGCTTTAAATCCAAGAAAAGTTGGGCACTGGTTTGTAGGATGGTCTTCCTCAAAAACGAAACATACCTCTACCGAGTGCAATGGACACTCATTCTTAGGATGCTTCCTTGTGCATCTGGGACAAAAGATGGCCAAAGCCCTCTCAACTTCCTCTTTCTTCTCTTGGATTCAGAAAATATCCAGTTGCATGGCAAGGGTCTGTCTCATCTCACTTTTAAGTTCTTCCATTTGATTTGTAAAATCATGTTTGGAGAAGGTGGCACTGGTTGAAAGTGGATTCCCCCTACCTCTTTTTTGAACTTCCCTAGAGTGGTTTATAAACACAGTCTTTATGTCCTCATAAGGTAGTTGGTGGATGCCTCCGCCAACTAGCAAATGGAGGGTATCTAAAAGGTCTTCAGGGATTCCTCGAAGTAGGACCAACTTCAAAGATTTAGGGTCAAGTGTGTACCTGGCCCTTTTATAACTAAGTTGGAACCTTTCTTCATAGCCTTCTAAAGATTCATCGCTCCCCATGGTCATTCGAAAGATTTCGCCCTTTGTTTCCTTTGACCTACAGTAGTCTCGGTATTTGTTGTTAAAGGCCTGCTGCATTTGAGCCCAAGTTGTGATATTGTTTCAAGGTAACCCCATGAACCAACGTAGGGCTTCATCCTTGAGGGTAGAGGGAAAGAGTTACAAATTTTTCTCATCTTCTGCATAGTCATAAGTTCGACAAAGGACAACAAACTCAAACAGGAAGGTATCAGGGTCTTCAGTGGTCAATCCATGGAAGCGAGGTAAAGCTGAGGGACTTATGTTTTTCATTTTCGTGTCCCCATTGGTCTCTCAGATGGGAAAGGCACCTTCTATTCTCTCGTTGTCTTCTATACCAATTCTATGTTCAGCCATGGTCTCAAGAGGAATGTTTTCTTGCTCTTCTTCTATTATAGGATCTTCGTATATCTTTGGAGGTTCACCTATAGGTTCTTCTACATCACTGCCATCAAAGAAGAGAGAAGGTTGACCCAGTGATGTGGTGGGGGCGTTGGGTAAGAATTTTCCGGTATTGTCTCTGTTCTTACGAGGCATGAAATGAAATATTTTTGGTTGATTTTTTGTTTCTTTTTTATGCTTGTACCTGCAAAACTGAAATAGAGTGAACTACAACTAACTGAAAACTATCTTGCTGAAATGAAAATGCAAAATTGAAATGAAAGTAGGAAAGGACAATTCTATTTTGCTGAAATGAAATTGCAGGAATGAAATGCTAAGCTCCGCTTGCAGAATTGAAATTGCGAAATTGAAATGCTAGTCTATGCTTGCAGAATCGAAATTGTGGAATTGAAATGATAATCTACGCTTGCAGAATTGAAATTGTAGAATTCAAATGCTAATCTACACTTGCAGAATTGAAATTGCAGAATTGAAATGCTAATCTATGCTTGTTGAAATGAAATGAAAGCAGGAAATGTCTAATCTACTTTTGTAGAAATGAAATTGCAAAATGGAAATGAAATAAACTACTTAGCAGAAGGTTGTAGTAGAAAATAGAAGAAAAGCAGTAATTACAAATACTCTAACGCTTCCCTGGCCAACGGCACCAAAAAGATGGTGGGCTCTAGTATTGCAGCAATAATGTTGCAACTCCTGGGACTCCCTTCTTTACTTTTATCAGCCTGGTAGTTCGTAACAAACTTGGAAGCGACGGTGTTGTATGCACAAGTACTAGCTCTTGCCGTGGCTGTCACTTGATCGGCTGGCACAAGTCCGCTAGGAGCTTAAGCCAAATTCTATGACCTATTAGAAGAATCTTTTAACTGATGGATGAAAGCTAACTCAAAGGAGGCTAATCTACTTGCAGAAAGAAACTAAGAAGCTGAAAGGAAATGCAAACCCTAACAAACCCTAGTTTTACTAACTAGCCCTACTGATGCAAGAAAAAGGATGAAAGCTACTGGAAAAGATGCCATTGATTCTTTGAAAATTTAAGTGCATGTTTCTAAGCTACTTCTGAAGTGAAATCTGAAAAGAAACATCTTTTTATATTTTTGAGTAAGTTGGCGGAATTATTGTTCATGTGCTTTAATTGTTTTTTTTACTGTGCAGAGGTGGATTGATGGAAGGAAATGCTTGCAGGAGGTAGAGAAGGTGAGAAGAGGGCCTAAGGGGTCCCTAGCACCCTTCCAGGGAGTTTCACAGTGATCAGATCTCAAGAAACTACTTTCGTGAGTTTCTATAGGTAGTCTGCAGGGGTTCTACAGGATGTACTGTAGCTTCTACAAGATGTTTTGTAGCTTCTACAGGATGTTCCGAAAAGAGGATTTTGGAGGGTTGATGGTAGAAAAAAGGTGAAGAAGTGGGTATAGAGGTGAGATAGGTGTGTGAGGAGGTCTAGGGCTTGGTGATTGAGGATGGGGAGTGGTTAAGGCGATCGGATTTGGTTCAAGGATGGAGAAGCAATGTTGCGCAAGATGGTAGGAACTAGGGCAAAGTGAGAGAACGTGGAAAATGAGAGGCAAGAATCTGAGTTAGAGGATGAAGTAGGTTGCATTGATGGGATAAGGGTAAGAGAGGAGGTATCATAAGTGCTCTGCACGTTATTTCCCGAAACTAACCAACAAAGACTAAGAAAACCAAAGATCTAACTACTTTAACCTAATTTGAGCTAGAAACCATATGCATGATGAACAAAAGTTTATTGGCAGAAAATCATGTAAATCATCTATGGAAACCAAACAAGAATGGATCCAAGCATGTAATCACAACTGGAACCAACTTTTGCAACTACGAATCTAACACTAGAAATTGCATGAAGAAGAAAGAACAATGTTTTTATGGCAGCAAGGACACCTTGGTCTCAGCTCATGGTCCCAAGGAGGGAGAGGTGAGATCAGGGGTTGCTTGGTAGCCCTTTTTGAAGATATTATTTGTTACCAACGTATTAAATCAACTTAAAACATGAGCAACTATTTCTATCAGCAAAAATGGACTAACTAACCAAACGAGATTGTAACCTACTAGCAGAAATTAATTAAAGGCAACAAAAAACATATAACAGTACACAGAGGAGGTCTTGGCACTTGGGTTGGGCCCAACCCCAAGAGCTACAGGCTCCTAAGAAGAAGCTCAAAACTGAATAAAAATGAGACTGGTCTCCATTATTTAGAAAATAACCATGTCACAGAAATGTTTACAGCAAAAGCTCCACAAATGAGAAAAAACAGAGCAGCACTAGAGTGCACAATACAAATGTTCCAAAAGTAACTAACGAAAGCTGGAAGCCTTCCTTATTATACACTATGAGGTCTTCCAATAGCCCTCCTTAACTCAAGGGGATCGGCTGCTCAAACTGCCAGTAAACAGTCACTTTTCACAAAACTGCTTGGCTGCCCTTGGGAATCGTTTTTGGTGGCCTGCTGAACTTCGAGCTGAGGGTGGAGAATTTGAGGAAGGGCCCATTTAGTGAAAGAGACACCCTTCTTACGAATCCTCACCCTTGTTCCCACATGCTTGGCTATCATCTGGCTCATAAATGCTTGGCCTTGGTCCAAAAGTTGTCCAAAAATTTGCAATAACCACTTGTTAGCCTTCTTGGTAAAGTGGCTATCCTCATTCGTTCAATTAACATAAATATACTCAAAAACATGCATGAAATATGAAAAATGGTGGATTGGTGAAGAAAAGTTAGGAAAAATGAGCCCAATAAGTTACCTAATTTTGGGGCTCATCAAAGAGCAAAAGGGCTTTGTTACAGTTGTGATAGCAAATACATTGAAGGTCACAAGTGTGCTGAGAAGAAATTATTCTACATAGATTGTGAAGAGGAAAAAGAAAAGGAGAAAGAAAGGTCAAAAGAAGAGGATATAATCCTGGAACAAAGCCTAGATAAAGAAGAAATGAATCTGACCATATCTTGTAATGCATGGGCTGGAATTACCACTACTCAAACCATCAAGATAGAAGGACAAATCAAGAAGAAAAAGGTAATATTGTTGATTGATGCAGGAACTACCCACAATTTTATTCATTGTAAGATAGCAAAAGAATTGAATTGCTTCCTATATCCAACACCAGAGTGTCAAGTGATGGTTGCAAATGGAGGAACGATAAATTGCTCTTGTAAGTGCCATAATATCAAGCTATCCATGGGAGAATATGTATTCAAAAGCCCAATGCTTTCCATTCCAATGGGAGGTGCTGATGTTGTACTAGGAGTCCAATGGCTACAATCCTTGGGTACAATAGCTTTTAACTTTCAAGAACTTTTCATGAAATTTT
>APFE030359643.1:0-11378 GCA_000404065.3 Pinus taeda
GGGGGTATCCAGTGAGTTTTTCCTTTGGCTGAAGGACCAAAAAGTACGCAGGGTACTCCCAAGAGTCAAACGAGACCAGGATGTCCTCCACAATCCCTTCGGGAGTCACGGTGGAGTGGTCTGCTAACTGCAGTACTGTCGAGGTCTTTCTTAAGGAAATTTGAAGGTTAAGTTTGAGAATAGTTTCCTTGGTCATCACATTAATGGCAACCCCTAAATCAATCAGGGTGTGGGGGATTAGGGTGCCATTAATGTGGACATCAACTACAAGACTCCCAGGATCCAAATATTTTGGACAGATTATTTGTCCCAACATCAGATCGGATAGTTGTCCTATGACATTGATAGTCGAGGCATCTCTCTTGTGCCTGCCTGGTTGCCTGAAACACTTTTCCTTGATCAATTGGTTGTAGAGTGGTACATCTTTTATGGCCTGGAGAAGTGGGATTTTCACACATAATTGTTTAAGTTCTCCCAGAAGTTCAGTCTCCTCTAGGTTTGGTTGCGTGGCTACTGTTAGTCTCTCATGAAAGGGTGGAATGGCTTTGGGTTTACTTTCCTGTTTCTCTTCCTCATCCTCCGGGGGGAAAGGTTGGCGATCTGGAAGGACCTTCCCAGATCATAGGTTGATCTCCTGAATTTCCACAACATATGTAGGGCATGTAGTCTCTCTAGTGTATACCTGTTGGGCCTGTATGTTGTTGGGGTTCGGGTTCGGTTGAGTAGGCATCTGGGGTTGTCTTGGAGGAGCAGGAGGTAATGGTTGTGGTTGAGCGGCTGGTGGAGGCAGAATAGTGGGAGGAGAGTTGTATTGGGGCCTCCACCCCGGTTTAGGTACGTTCCACTGAGGTTGTGGCTGGACATGAGAGTGAAATGAATGAGCAGCAGGTTGAGTATGGTATTGAGATGGATAAGACCAAGGAGGAGGTGCGGACCAGGAAGGATGAGTAGGGGGACCCCAAGAAGGTATGTGAGCGGATTGGTTGGGGTTGTAATAAGTTTGGGATGTCCCTTGCATTCCCTGCTGGTAAGGTTTGGATCCATGCAACCTCCTTTAGTTGAGGAAGTAGAGTGGTTCAGTGGCTCCCTCAGCTCCTTGGTACATAGCTTTAAGTCGGGGTAAGGTTGGACACTAGTTTGTAGGGTGGTCTTCCTCACAAACGAAACACACCTCCACTGAGTGCAATGGACACACGTTCTTAGGATGCTTCCTTGTACATCTAGGGCAAAAGATGGACAAAGCCCTCTCAGCTTCCTCTTTCTTCTGTTGGATTTGGAAAGTATCCAGTTGCATGGCAATGGTCTGTCTCATCTCACTTTTGAGGTCTTCCATCTGATTTGAAAACTCATGCTTGGAGAAGGTGGCACTAGCTGAAAGTGGATTCCCCCTACCCCTTTTTTGGGTTGCCCTAGAATGGTTTCTAAACACAGTCTTTATGTCATCATAAGGGAGTTGGTAGATGTCTCCTCCAGCTAGCAAATGGAGGGTATCTAGAAGGTCTTTAGGGACTCCTCAGAGTAGAACCAGCTTCAGAGATTCGGGGTCAAGTGTGCACCTGGCCCTTTTATAACTAAGTTGGAACCTTTCTTCATAGTCTTCTAAAGACTCATCACTTCCCATGGTCATCCGAAACATCTCTCCCTTTGTTTCCTTTGACCTACAGTAGTCCCGATATTTGTTGTTAAAAGCTTGCTGCATCTGAGCACAAGTTGTGATACTGTTTCCAGGTAACCCCATGAACCAGCGTAGTGTTGCATCCTTGAGGGTAGAGGGAAAGAGTTTCAACTTTTGCTCGCCTTCTGCATAGTCATAAGTTCTACAAAGGATAACAAACTCAAACACGAAGGTATTAGGGTCTTTAGTGGTCAATCCATGGAAGTGAGGCAAGGTTGAGGGACTTATGTTTTTCATTTTCATATCCCCGTTGGTCTCTCGGATAGGAAAGGCACCTTCTATTCTCTCCTCATCTCCTATATCGTTTCTGTGTTCAGCCATGGTCTCAAGGGGGATGTTCTCTTGCTCTTCTTCTATTATAGGATCTTCATATATCTCTGAAGGTTCACCTATAGGTTCTTCTGGATCACTGCCACCGAAGAAGAGAGAAGGGTGACTCCATGATGTGGTGGGGGTGTTGGGTAAGAATTTTCCTGTATTGTCTTTATTCCTACGAGGCATGAAATGGAATAGTTTTGGTGGATTTTGATGTTTTTTTTCTGCTTGTACCTGCAAAATTGAAACAGATTGAATTGCAACTAACTAAAATCTATCTTGCTGAAATGAAAATGCAGAATTGAAATGAAAGCAAGAAAGGACTAATCTATTCTGCTGGAATGAAATGGCAGAATTTACATGCTAAGCTATGCTTGCAGAATTGAAATTGTGGAATTGAAATTCTAATCTATGAAAGCAGGAAATGTCTAGTATACTTTTGTAGAAATGAAATTGCAGAATGGAAATAAAACAACTACTCTACTGTTGCTGAAATAAACTACTTAGCAGAAGATTGAAGTAGAAAATAGAAGAAAAGCAGCAATCACAAATGCTCTGACGCTTCCCTAGCAACGACGCCAAAAAGATGGTGGGCTCTAGTATTGCAGCAATAATGCTGCAACTCCTGGGACTCCCTTCTTTACTCTTATCAATCCGGTAGTTCGTAACAAACTTGGAAGCGATGGTGCTATATGCACAAGTACTAGCTCTTGCCGCAGGCTGTCACTGGATCAGCTGGCATAAGTCCGCTAGGAGCTTAAGCCAACTTCTATGAGATCTTAGAACAAGATTTTAACTGCGATGGATGAAAGTTAACTCAAAGGAGGCTAATCTATTTGCAAAAAGAAGCTGAAAGCAAAAAAAGAAATGCAAACCCGAACAAACCCTAGTTTTACTGATTAACCCTACTGGTGCAAAAAGAGGATGAAACTATAGAAAGGGATGCTATTGATTCTTGAGGAGATAAAATGCATGTGTATAAGCTACTTCTGAAGTGAAATCTGAAAAGGAACATCTTTTTGTATTTTTGAGTAATCTTGTAGAAATTACTGTGCATGTGCTTTAACTATTTTTAGTTGTGCAGGGGTTGATTGGCAAAAGGAAATGGGGTAGGTGCTTGCAGGAGGTTGGGAAGGTAAGAAGAGGGCCTAAGGGGTCCCTGGCACCCTTCCAGAGAGTTTCACAGTGTTCAGATCTTGAAAAACCGCTCACGTGATCTTCTACATGAAGTCTGCAGGGGTTCTACAGGATGTTCCGAAAGAGGATTTTTTAGGGTTTATGGAGGAAAATCGGTGGGAAAGTGGAACTGGAGGTTGGATGAGGCTGTGGAGAGGTCTAGGACTTGGGAAATGAGGCTAAGGAGTGATGAGGATGGTTGGATTTGTTCAAGGATGGATAGAGCAATGTTTCACAAAAATATGGAAATTAGGTCAAAGTGAGAAAATGTGGCAAATGAAGGGCAAGAATCTGAGTTAGGGGTTGGAACAGGTTGCACTGATGGAAGAAGGGTAGGCAGGGAGGTATCAGAGGTGTTCTACATGCTATTTCTCGAAACTGACCAAACAAAGACCATGCAAGCCAAATATCTAGCTATTCTGACCTAATTTAACCTAGAAACTAGCAACCATGATGAACAGAAATTCATTGGTAGAAAATCATGTAAAATAACTCTAAAAGCAAGCAAGAATGGATCTAATCATGTAATCACATCTGGTATCAACTTTTGCAACTGAGAAACTAACACTAGCAATTGCATGAAGAAGCAAAAATAGTGTTTTTGTGGCAGCAAGGACACCTTGGTCTCAGCTCATGGTCCCAAGGAGGGAGAGGTGAGATCAGGGGTGCTTGATAGCCTTTTTCTAAGATCCTCCCTATTATCAACCTATCAAATCAATCTAAAACATGAAAGGCTTTTTCAATCATAAAAAATGACCTAAGTAACCAAGCAAGATTTTAATCTACTAGCAGAAATTATTTTATGAAGACAACAAAAACATATAACAGTACACAGAGGAAGACCTGGCACTTGGGTTGGGCCTAACCCCAAGAGCTACAGGCTCCTAAGAAGAAGCTCAGAGCTGATGCAAAACAAAATTGATCTCCATCACTAAAAAATTAACCATGTCATAAAAATGTTTACAGCAAAAGCTCCAAAATGAACTGAAAAACAGAGCAACACTAGAGTGCAAAATACAAATGTTCCAAAAGTAACCTACGAAGGCTAGAAGCCTTCCTTCTTATGCACTACGAGGACCTCCAACAATCTTCCTTATTTCAAGGGGCTTGGCTGCTCAAAACTGCAAGTACTCAGCCACTTCACAAAAGCTGCTCAACTGCCCTTGGAAATCAACTTTGGTGGGCTGTTGAACTCCGAGCTGATGGTGGAGAACTTGAGGAAGGGCCATTTAGTGTAGGAGACACCTTTCCTACGAATCCTCAGCCTTGTTCCCTCGTATTTGGTTGTCAAATGGCTCATAAATGCTTGACCTTGGTCCAAAAGTTGTCCAAAAATCTGCAATGAACAGGTATTAGCCTTCATGGTCAAGTGACTATCCTCATTCATTCAATTAACATAAATATACTCAAAAGCATGCATAAACTATGAAGAATGGTGGATTAATGGAGAACAATAGGCAAAATGAGCCCAATAAGTTACCCATTTTTGGGGCTCATCATATTTATCATATCTTTTCCTGCCCTATTGTCAAAGTTCTCTCTCCATAACCACTTTTCCCCACTATAGGGACTGAGAGGTTTTTGTAGAGGGCAAAAAGAATTTGTTGGTTATCCTTCCCCTTATGAGCAGTAACATGGGTTAGTAGAAGCAAAGTTTTTAGAATTGAAGGCATGAGTCTGAGTAATAATTGCAACAATTATCTCGAGTCCTTTCGATTGGAAAATTTGAAGATTGATTAGAATCAACAAGAGAAAATGTGAACCATAATCTCTCATTTGGAGGAAATTCAAGACATGAAGGGAAATCTGACCTGTGAAGCTATTGAAATGGACTCTCTTCGACAATAAATTTAAGGTATGTAGGTGAAACTCTCTACCAAGACCAATCACAATTTAGAATCAAGTGTTTCTAGTAGGAATACAAGAAGATATTGGCCTCTAGAAGAGGATTCCCACTCCAATTTCTAAAGTATTCACAATGCCAATGTTCCCTTTTGCTTGGTAAATTTTGTAAGATTTACTCTTTTTTTCATATAGTTTTAGTAGCCTCGTTGGCCAGTGCTTTTCTATTGGAAGTAATCTCCTCTCTAAGTGATCAACCATCAGATGTAATCACGTAAATCATTTCTTGTGTATTTGTTGCATCTGGGCGCAAATTTAATATAACTTCATCTCATTTTTGTTGTCCACGAGATCTTGGATAGATTGTTATCAAGTGCATTGTTAAGGCACTCCTAGATGTTAAATCACCAGTTCAATTCCGTGCCCTATGAGGGTGTTATTCTTGGAAATGACCATGTTATTGCCTCACCAATGCCAAACTTACAAAGAAAAAAAACTAAAAAAATATATTATCATACATTTTTTATAAAATATGTATATTTTTTCTAGTTATTGTTATATTATGATAAAATTTGTTCATGTTTGAAGCATATGGACACCAATGAGGTTTTTTAAAATGAGTATTATTGGAAGGTATATATCCCCAAATCGGTAGTATAAAAACATTGTATTGATTTGACTTGACTTGACTAGAGTAGGCTAGTGAGGAAAGGATGCCAATTTGAGTGGGCAAAGGGGCAGATAAACCACTATCAAATGTCTTAACATTTGTTACACTTCGATTTAGTACTTCTAGACACATCACATTATGGTTTTTGGTGTATGTTTTTGGCCAACAAGTATGGCTCATGATTAGGACATTGATTGAGAAATCCGATCAAGATTGGTTAAATAAATAAGTGAAAGATATTGAGGGGAAACCCCAAAAAAGTCAAAAAAGAGAAAAAAAAATCTAAGGACCGTTTAAGTCAAATAAACAATCAGAAAATGTCAAGATAAAGATATATATAAGAGATAAGAGAATTAATTAGAAGAAAACATGATTAATATAAGTATTAATATTAATAAAATCATATTACAATGTAATTAATATGTATACAAGTAACTAATAATAACGCAAGAATCAATATAAGGTTAAGAAAATAAAAAAATTATATATATTAGAAAGGGAAGCAAAACAAATAATTAAAGGAAAAGAAACTTGATATAATGATAAATTAAATAACTAATTGATTTTGAATATATTAATAAATTATTACAAATATATTGGTGATGAGGATTAACATCGAATAATACCAATAGGGTATATCGAAGCTAAAGAAAGTAAGAGATTAATTGAAATTCTTTAACATCTTTTTTTTTTATGATCGATAACATTTTTCTATCATCGAAAAAAAGAGAAGGGATCCTAGATATTAGTGGTTTTGTTGAGTTAGCAAGTCAAAAAGGTTAATGTCTAAATAAATGTTAATATATAGATATTAATATAAACTATTTTTTACATATTAATTACCTAGTATTAATATATAGGGATTAACATTTTAGTATGCATATTAATAAATATACTACTATAAACAAAGGTAACAATTATGCATAAAAACTTGATTTTTTCTTAATATGACAACTATCTTATCCATAGTTATGTAAGTATTAAATCAAAATTGGTAACATCACAAAAGCCTTAACTCAAAGATTCATAATGCTATCAACTATCTTAACATTTTAATTCAATCACAATTATAATAATTAAAGATGATTTTTATAGTTACTTTTTTATTTAAAAAATAATAATAATACTTCAAAATTAATCTTATTATGATTGTAGGCATTTTGATAACCAAATCAATCTCAATAAAGCTTAATCAATACCACTATCTTCAACACCATTTTATACCATATTTTTAAATAAATTTTTAATTTAAAATATATCTTTTATTATATAAATTCAAATTATTTTTTATAAATATGTATATTTTTATTAGTTATTAATATATTATCATAAAATATGTTATGTTTAAAGGCTATGCATATTGACAAGGTTTTTCAAAAGTATTGTGATTGGAAGGTATGCATCCTGAGTATAAAAGCATGTATTAACTTGACTAGACGAGAGGAGGGAAGCGGGGAAGGATCACGAGTTGAGTGGACAGAGGGGCAAAGAAACCCCACGTATTGACTTCACTCGAGTGGGCAGAGAGCCAACTGGCAGGCGTTTACAGGGTACCGAACGTATGGAAACAGACGTCGATTTGGAAAATCGAAAGGATATTGACTTGACTTGAGGTTTCTAGAAACCAGGCAAAAAGGTTTTCCACCGAGAAAGACAAATTCCATCGTCCAATACACGCTAACAAATTAAAGTCTCTAGCGTATTGACTTGGACATGAGTGGAGCATAGGGGCCAATTAATCAAATAGATTGGGGACATGAGTGGGCCAATTAATAGTAAAGTTTGTTTATTATTTTCAAGTCCGTGACCCTGAAAACCAGGGACGTTTGTGCGGGTTAGCAAGAAAATTGCGAGATTGGAGAAAGACAAAGTCCATCGTCTAATACACGCGAGACAAATTCCATCGTCCAGTGCACGCTAAGAAATTAAGCACGGAAAATGAAAGACAGAGATATGGATTTAGGAAATCGGAAGGCAGATACAGGTCTCTAGCTTATTGACTTGGACATGAGTGGAGCATAGGGGCCAATTAATCAAATAGAATGGGGCAAAGAAGGCAGGAAGAAGTTTCTTCATAATGAAAAGCAGCTGTATTGAGAGAGACTAATGTCCTCACAGGCCTGAGCTGTCCATATTGACTTGACTTTAAAGAGCAAAGGAGCAAAGAAATCGACTCTAGTGGAGCAGAAGGGTGGCGAATTTGGGGGATTTTTTATGGCAGAGGAGCTAAAAAAATCAAGGGAGTATAGTGACGCTGACCCCGTAGATATTGAGTGGGTTAAGAAGAAAATTTGTGATTTAGCAAGTCAAGAAAATTGGTAGTATGACAAATATTTTGAAAATTAGAATGGATGTGGGTAAGAACTAGGCAATCCAAGAAAAAATATTGTTTATCTTCAACTCTCCTAATAATTATCTATATATGTGTTAATGTAAAAGATATTATATAAATTATTTACATATTAATTACCTAATACTAAATAGATAGAGATTACATTTTAGTATGTATATTTAAATTATTACGAAATAGCTAAACAATATCAATATAACAAGTAATATATATATATTATAATCATGACGTATCCTACTATATATTATTAAAGTTATATGATTAAGTATTTACGTAAAATAAAAGAAAATCGAAATATATTAGAAAAGTCGGGAAAACAATTAATTAAAAGAATAACACAAATAACTTATCACAAATATATTAATACTAATAAATTACTACAAATAAGAAAATCAAAATACATTAGAAAAGTTGGGAAAACAATTAATTAAAAGAATAACATATTATTATTATTATCTAATTTTAAGGTCACGGCCAAGACACTAAATTGGTGTATGAGACCCCCTTGTTTGTAGGACAAGGGAGCCACCTCCGCGCATCAATTTGATTGCTAAGTCTATGAAGGCATATATACTCTACCCCCCTTTGGATTTGAACCTATAACCTCTTAGCAGGAAACACATGCTCTTAACCATTTAGATAACTTACCACAAATATATTAATACTAACAAATTACCACAAATAAATTAGAATGTAGGTTAATAAAAAAGAAAAAAAAAATCTATGTAAAAATATTATCATATGAGTAGCTAAGTATCTATAAATTATTAAATAAGGTAATCAACAATTATATAAATTATTAATTAATTTATTAAATAATTAATATATTGAAGAATATAAGTAAAATTATAGAAATTCTACCTTTAAAAAAAGAGAGGAAAAGGATAATCCAAAACGCAGAATAGATTTAGGGATAGGTTAATTTAGCAATATAAATTAATCATAGAAGGGGAAAAGATTTAAAAAAAAAGTAAAAGAAAGGAAAGGGGAGGAAGAGGGAAATGAACAATTTCGAAAAGAAAAAAAAGACACTTTTAGGAGGAAGCAAATTCAAAAGTAACAAATGGGAATCCAGTTATTACTTATTTTCCAACCATCATCTTTGTTGAGATTTCCTAGTGTTTTTCAATTTCAATGGCTTCCCTAAACATCCTATGATGATAGTGACCGATTTTGGCAAGGATCTTGAAGTTTTCAATGAAAATGTGGTGCTTGTTTTTCTTAGCGTGCTCTACTAGAGAAAAATAATGAAATTGACTATGTTTAATATCAACCATATGTTCTTGAATCCTCATTTTTATGGATCAACATATCTTACCATCATAGAGAAAGCCACAAGAACACAAAATTAAATAAACATCTTTCATAGTTGAAGAATCAACAAGATCTTTGATTGGCCTCAAGATACTAAAAATAATGTTCACATAAACTTGATTTTTTGTTAATATGACAACTATCTTATCCATAATTCCGTAAGTATTAAATTAAAATTACTCACATCACAAACGCCTTAGCTCAAAGATTTATAATGCTATCAATTATCTTAACCTTTTAATTCAACAAAACTATAATAATTTAAAAATGATTTTTATATTACTTTTTAATTTAAAAATAATAATAATAATTCAAGTAATCTATTATGATCATATGATTTAATAAACCAAATAAATCTCCTTCATGAAGAGGGCCAACTGGCAGGCGTTTACAGGGTACCGAACGTATCGAAACAGACGTCGATTTGGAAAATCGAAAGGATATTGACTTGACTTGAGGTTTCTAGAAACCGGCCAAAAAGGTTTTCCACCGAGAAAGACAAATTCCATCGTCCAATACACGCTAACAAATTAAAGTCTCTAGCGTATTGACTTGGACATGAGTGGAGCATAGGGGCCAATTAATCAAATAGACTGGGGCCAATTAATAGTAAAGTTTGTTTATTGTTTTCAAGTCCGTGACAGTGAACACTGAAAACCAGGGATGTTTGTGCGGGTTAGCAAGAAAATTGCGAGATGTGAGAAAGACAAAGTCCATCGTCTAATACACGCTAGACAAATTCCATCGTCCAGTACACGCTATGAAATTAAACACGGAAAATGAAAGACAGAGATATGGATTTAGGAAATCCGAAGGCAGATACAGGTCTCTAGCTTATTGACTTGGACATGAGTGGAGCATAGGGGCCAATTAATCAAATAGACTGGGGCAGAGGGGCAAAGAAGGCAGGAAGAAGTTTCTTCATAATGAAAAGCAGCTGTATTGAGAGAGACTAATGTCCTCACAGGCCTGAGCTGTCCGTATTGACTTGACTTTAAAGAGCAAAGGAGCAAAGAAATCGACTCTAGTGGAGCAGAAGGGTGACGAATCTGGGGGATTTCTCATGGCAGAGGAGCTAAAAAAAATCGGGGGAGTATAGTGACGCTGACGCCGTAGATATTGATTGGGTTAAGAAGAAAATTTGTGGCAATAAACGAAGAAAAAGGTTGGAACAAAGACGAATTCTACGCAGGATTTCTTTATATATGGAACGCAGCGATAGCTAAGAACACACAACTCAGAGCATTTGAAGAAGTATTGTGTAGTGTGAGTGGTAGAAATGGATCTTCTGGTGCTGTTATTGCTGCTTCTGTGCATGGCTGCCTCTCTGCCTGCAGCGACGTCTATCAATCACTCGGCGTGGAAGACATATTCCCATTCTCCGCGTCGGGCATATGCAGATCATCATCAAGATCTGTATTCCCGTCCTCGTCATCAGGGAACTGAGTTATATGGCCACATGCCACGTCGATTCACTTCTCTCCCACGTCACTCTGATTCTGAACGAATAGAGGAGGAAGGTGATCAATTCATGGTGTCATCAATGGAGGCTCGGGCTCAGGGAAAAAGCGACCTCGATGCTCTTTTGTCGTTCAAAAAGTTCATGGTATCAGATCCATATGATATCCTCTCGAACTGGACGGCGGAGAATTCCGAGAACATGTGCTCGTCATGGTATGGTATTCACTGCCAACATGATACCAAGATAGTGGTCGGCATAGAACTTTCGTTCGTGCGGTTGGAAGGTACCCTTTACCGCAACCTTATAAATTCACTATTTTTGTTGCACTCTTTCAATCATTCTTTCTGATAATTTTTCCATTCCATTTGAATCATTCTTTCTGATACTTATTCCACAGGAAGAATTCCAGCCAAGTTTGGCCAGCTTAAAGCGTTGCGAGCACTTGATTTGAGAGACAATCGACTCTCAGGTTCTATACCATTGGAATTGGGCAAGCTGCAAGCGTTGGGAGCACTTGATTTGAGCTACAATCAACTCTCAGGTTCTATTCCAGGGCAATTGGGCATGTTGCAAA
>APFE030359656.1:0-14325 GCA_000404065.3 Pinus taeda
GGGGGGGGGGGCAGCGCTCCCCCGCAACCCTGCCAGAGACATTTGTTATCTCAGGTGTCCTCAATGCATGTTGGGTCTCTAAGTATCCAAAGGATAAATGGGTGTGTAGACATTCCAATGTTTGGTTGGTTCGAATTTCTTAATGTTAAGAGTTTGTGCTTGGTTGGTTGTCTATTAGGGGATTCCATCCCAAGGCCTGCTTGGCCAAGAGGAGACTTGCTGATGGTCTTTATCTTGTTTGCCTTTGATTAGAGACAGTGAAGCATATTTTCTAGGAGTGTTAGTTTGCCAGACATTGCTGGAGTTATCTGGAGGATCAGTATTCAGTGTTGCTTCAAGGCAGGAATCATAGGCTTTGTGCTTTGTTTGGAGATGCCTCTCTCCTGTTTTTACTGCATTCTCTGGGATATGACATTGCCTGTGGCTTTGGCTTTTTTATTCATTGGAAATTCAGGTGCAAGTTTGTTTTTGATCATGAGGTCATCAGTTTGTCCACCTTTTGTTCTTTGTGGAGGGATGAGGCTTGTTATCAGCTTCTGGCTAAGAGCACTTTGTTGATCAAAGATGCCCAATTATTGAATCCGACAGAGTATTCTGATTTTATTTCAGTATTAGTAGTTTTGAGGAAGCGGTTATGATATCCATTGTATATACACTTCCACTTTTTGTACTGATCTTTCTAAATCTTTTTCTGTAAATGTCATTTTGCAAGGAAAAAATAATATTTCAACAGTTCTTCTGCAAATAATACTAATATTGTCCATATAATATTTTGTTATTTTGCTTCATTATGTTGTACTTTAATACTAGCCCCTCAATGTACACATAAAAACATTTTCACACTGGTTTTCTCTGGCATATTTTTTGGAGGCAAGATAGAAAGGGTGTGTAGAGCAAATATGTATAAACAACAAAGGGTAAAATCAATTCTGGAAAAAATTATAGTTCCACAAATTTATGCAATTTTAAGTTGGAATCCTTCAAGAATTTATATCAAATGGAAGTAAGCTTGGACTCCATTAATTTAGACCCAGCAGCAAACTGTGCGATGTTGGATTCAAACATTAACTTTTGGGAAGATCCAAAAGTTAGCATTTTAATTGGGAAACCATTCTTTTGAAACTGGAAATTACAATAAAGCCAAACCTTTTGTTTATAGCTGAGTTATATGAGAACTGTTTATTATGTCCATTAAGATGTCTTGATTGTGGAGCAGGATTAGGAAGGAAATGCAAGCTGATCCTGCTTGTGTCAACCTCAGAAGTCGATGCCCCTACTTCTACGAGCTAGGATGCAAACTTGCACCTTTGTAAGTTCTGTGATTCTACTTCCCTTGTGTATATAGATTATTACTGATGCACATGCTAAACTTTATTTCTATGTTTCTAGCTATTGTTCAAAAATTATTTGTCTTCTGTCCATGTTACTTTTTTTGAAGTGCTCAAGAAGCTACATATGCATGAAGTTTTACTAACTTTTGTGGTCAGGACTTGGAATTGCTCCATGAATCTCAAATTTTGTTTCGTCAGAAGTATAATTGAAAGGGCCTTAAAATTGGATGTTCAGATTATAAAATCTGGGCCTGATGTAATATATTTTTACATGGTGAAACTTTGTGAAGCTACCTGATGATGATAAATAGAACACTGATGAAAGTTGTCTTTACTTTTTACCCAGTTGCATTATCTTCATGCATTAACTGGCTATATTTAATCTGGATATCTGAGAAAATGCTTTTCTATTTGCCTTTTTTTAGAGTTTCAGATAGAAGTCTTGGGTCCTTTCTTCTCTACACATTGCGTGGGCGTTTCAAAGACATTCTTTGCAAAGCTCATAGCATTGCTTTTTCTGCGACATCAAAATTTTTACAGCTTCTGACGAGGGAAGAAACCCAATGTAAGGATGCATAACCAGCCAATATCAATATTCATAGTTTTAATTTGTATTGTTCACTTGTGTCATAACAATTTTTAGGGATCAAGGAGATAATGGACCCTCGGTGAATAAAAATAGACAAAGAAGCCATGTGGTTTTATGAAAAAGGGCATACATTATTCTTGATGACAGATATTTGTAGCTTGACCTTTTCTTGCTATTGGCCTTGGTCTCTGTTCAGTGTCTTTGTGACTAGAATAGAATGTCTTTTGATTTAGCATTTGGAGGCTTGTAATTTCTGCCGTTCGTTGTTTTGTGCAGTGTTTGATGCAGCTTACACTTCAATGAAAGCTTTCAAGAAGTGGCGCCTTGAGGGCCCAAGATTGGAGAAGGCATCTGTTCTAGGACGCAAAAGAAGACGGGATGATTCTTTACATGCCCCCTGATATAAAGTTTAAACTACCCTTTTCTTGACTGAAATAGCATCTACTGAAAGTTAACTAACCTGCTCTGCTGGGTCTTATAACACGGGAATTGCTGTGTTGATGTAAATGTGGCAAGAAGGTTTCCTCAATCAAGGATCTGGATAACAATAATTGTGACTTAACAGAAAATATAGTCAAGATAAGATCAGTTTATGGGGATAGCACAAATGAGAAGCAGAAGTAAAGTTCCTCTGCATAAATTTGTTGAAGTCTGTTGTTCCCTGTAAAGCAAATGGAAACAATTCTAATGGCAGCAAATGCTGGTGCTCTAAACTTCATTCTACTTACATTCCCGCTGTCTAGATATAATTTTTTTCCATGATAGTTGCTTTTCCAATGTGAGAAATCCTAGATGCTTAATGTGCTTATAATCGCAAACACTGTACTGCCACAGTTTTCAGTTTTCATAAAAAGAGAAGAAGCCCATGAAATAGTTTTGAACTCAACATGGTTGTCTGCACATCAAAGACCTTGCTCATCCTAATTTCAGGTTCAAGTATTTTATTAGCTATTTAAACTGATTTGCAGATCATTAGTTTTGTGCTAGATTTGAGATATCTTGAATAAGAACTATTAAAGGCCTGTGACAAATGGTTGCCACAAACATTATTGCCTTTGTTATTCAAATAGTTGCCAGAGACATTATTGGCTTTGCTATTTCTAAATTGACAAATGCTAGAATCCAATTTATTTGCTTTTATATGGTTCAGGGATGATTGTCAGCAAATAAATTTTGAAGCTATGGTTCCTGATATAATGTATTTTTGAGGTGAGAGAAGAGGGTGAACTCCCACTACGAGTTCAGGTATGGCATAAGATTTTAGATTTTATTTATCTCACTTAACTTGTGATCAAAATATTAAAAACCAGAATCAGGACCAGAACTAGCTGAGGGTTAGACAGATCATGGCTGAATTGGAACCCACCGATGGATCTGTCTATGAAAAAAATTCATAAAACATGAACGTTTTAATAATATATATATAAATATAATAAATATAATCAATGTAGTAGACACCAAATAGGAAGAATTTGCCCATCTGTTGCAAAGAAGTTTTTATACACTACTATCTTCCACAAGAATTGCCTAGCTGAATTGTATACCGTTGGGACTTACACCAATCTTAGCAATTCATCAACAAAAACCTGAGTGAGCTTTATTAATATATTTTATTGTTATAACAATGTAATACATACATCACCATTATTCCTATAATGCTAACGTTGCTACCCCTTATTACATCATTGCCTTCGGAGTGCAAGGGAAGAGATTGCAAAGATTCTTAAATATCAGAGATTTAGTGAGGATATCTCTGTTGATCTTGAGTGGGACCTTATTGTAGTTCAATATTATGTTGTTGGACAGGCTTAAGAATGAAATGGCACTGAATGTCAGTGTGCTACTGCTTAGTACATTCTTCGGAGATGAATTTGAACAAGGTTCAGAACAACTTGATTATCACAGTGCACCATTGTAGGTTTGATCTGTGGTGTGCCCATGCCTGCAAGAATTTGACCACCCAGATCGTTTCACAGACAGCTCCACTTGCTCTGTGATATTCTGCTTCGGTGGAGTGAGCAACTCTGATTCGCTTCTTACTTCCCCATGAAATGGTACCAGAGGCAAGGGAAAAAATGTAATCAGATGTAGATGTGCAATCATCAATGGACATGTGTGTAGCCACTTAAAACAAACCATTCATATTTCGTATATACTAGACCATGCTCAGTTGTACTAGAGATGTACAGCAGTGTTCGTTTTCATCCTTTCCAATGAAACAGTGTAGGCTCCTGCATAGCATCAGTGACAGTACTGACAGAAAAGTTGATGTCAGGTCTGGTGTCTGTTAAATAGATGAGACTCCTGATTGATTGTTGGTACGGAGTTCAGCGGAGGAGTCAAAATGTGACAACTAGAGTTGATTCTCTATGGGTGTTGACATCAGCTTACAATCCAACATAGAGAATTTGTCTAGTAGTGATTTAGTTTACTTATGCTGTGACACAAAAATCTGATTTTTTTTGTTTGAGAAACCTCTAAACCAAGGCAGTGATGCAAAATCTCACTGTCTATCACATTGAATAATTTTTTCAAAGCATTTCTGTTGCAGCAATTATCATTTCTGTGCAGCTGGTAATGACCAAATTGATAACAACATCCCCTACCCTTCCACCTCATGCTCTTTGAGATAGAGATTGGGATCATAAGGGTGCCATGCGAACCCCTTCTCTAGAAAATGCTGATCAATCTTGATATACCAGGTTCTGTGAGCCTGCTTAAGGCCATAGAGACTTAATATAAGTCTGCATGCCTTCTGCTCCTGATCTGGTGCAACAAACCCCTCTGGCTAAGTCATATAAACTTCCTTTTTTAGGTTGCTGTTCAAAAACATAACTTTTTACATTCATTTGATTTATTTTCGACCCAAATTATGTAGCCATGCAAACACCTTTCGGATGGTCTTTATTTTTGCTGTGGGAACAAATGCAACTTCATGGTTAATGCCTGCTGTCCAAGGATATCCTTTTGCCTCAAGACTCGCCTTATACTTGTTGATATTGTGATTTTCCGTCTATCTAGTGTCAGGTAATTTATTTGCATAAATTCTGTACCATTTAACACTAGAGTACATAAACTTGTGTCAAAATAAAGAATATCCAGAGTCAATTTACGCAAAGTTATCTCTGGATCATCAACATTTTTAATTGTAGAAACTCAGGTCACAAACATACTTGCAAGTATTGTTTTTATCAGGTACTCTAAATCAACTGGGTTTATAATCCAATAGAGAAACACTTATATGCAAATCAACGCACTGCAATAGAGATAATCAAGAAATGTTCAAAATCCTGATACACAGTATGGGATTCAACTAAACCAGTGCAGGATTAAATCCAACCTTCAAATTGTGATTTACTAAAGTTGTGATGGTTGAAATGCAGGTTACAGTGTTCATCCAATTTCATGAATCGAATTGCTCTTAAAACAATAGTTTGAATAACTAATCCAACAACAATAATCAATGAATATTTCATTTAGGTTACAATCATAAACCACGTTACTAATCCGTGCAATCATACCACACAAGAACAGAGTATTCTAATTTATGAAATAATTCAAGCACAAATAAACTAACAGAAAACTAATTAAAATTATGCATGTACCAGAGATAGGCGCTCCCCATCCTGGAACGTATTGCAGGGATGCTACAATCTTAAATACCGGTTAACCATGCAATATGAAGCATCGAAGATTTTTTATATTAAAGTCTAAAAATGATATCAATAGTTTACAGTATTCATAAAAATCCATAGGCTACAGTATTCATAAAAACTGCTTTTGCTCCTTCTAGCTAGTCATTCCATAGATCCTAGCGTTCTATTTATAAAAGATTATGTATCAAAAAACAGAGTGCCATTAGATGCTGCACTATTCCCCGAATTCCCACAATTCGTTACATTTGGGGGTTAGATAATTGCTGGATGAAAGAAGAATGTATAATAATAATAATAAGACAACAGCAGTTCACAAGTAATTATCATGTAAGAGAAATCCTCCCCTCTTGATTTCTTAACATGGTATCAGAGCTAAGGTTAGAAGGGTGAAGATCACTTGTTGGCAGCTGTATTTGAAGTCTTTGAAATCCCTATGAAGCCTGATTTTACATCTTTGCATCTTAATTTAAGAAGTCCGAATTGTTTTCTGTATGCAAAACAAGTGATACAAGTCCTTTCTTGAAGTCTGAATTCCGAAATTTGTATTGTCTTCATATGAGATACTGTGATACACTTGATTCTCATACACAATAACTAAGATCTAGGACTCTTCTGCTTCAAAATCCGAAGTTCATTCGAAAGGTATGATTAAAACATAAACGCGAGCTCCCTTGAAAGTTGAGATATAATACGAGACTTAAGTTCTGGGGAAATCTGAGATGTATGATTTGATACAAACAAAGGTGTGACAACGCGAGATATTGAACAGTAATTCAATTACTCCTGGACTATATGCAAGGTTCTTCTTGGTACGAATGTAATTCAATTACTCCTGGACTATGATGCAAGGTTCTTGGTACGAATGCAAGTCATATGACTGTGATACAAGTCACTCTTATTATCTGAACTATGACAAGATCCTAAGTACGAATTATCTTCTCTGATGCAAGTAAGTACTAGTGATGCGAGTTCTTTATGAACTATGAGAAGAAAATTAATACAAGTTATGAAGTTGCTTTATGGCCCAAGTTCATCCTTCAAAAGATGCGAAGTGACACAAAAGAATGCGAGTCCTTGTCCCGTACAATCATGAGAAGCTAAGTTACAACAGATAGTGGCCTTGTTGCAAGTCTCTCTTCTGAGTTGCTAGATGTATGACGATGATCTTGTATATGACAGTAACATTATGAGCAGTCCCTTGATATGACAGTATAGCTGATACAACAGTAACCTTGAACTTGATATAAACCCTTATGACAGTAATTCTGAATGGCAGCGGGGTTAGAATTTGGATTTCCCTTTGCTCGCCCTACAATTTGTTTTTGACGTTTTGGTTTTTGTGATATTGTCAACAAAGAACATTATGTTTAAAAAATTGCCCTTCAAAAATGATGACCTAATAATAAATTAACCCTTCACCAATAAAAGTTTGTATAAAAAATTACCCTTAAATTACCCTTCAATAACATAATTGTCTTAAAAATTATCACATGTTTATCATAAAAATTGTCACATTTAATAACCATAGTCTAAATGTTATATATTAAGGCATTTTTCTAATATATTTTCTAATTAATTTTTTTCCAAAATACATATAAAATTTACTACAGTTATACAAATAATTTATAAATTTATCAAAAATCAAATACTCTAAAAAAATTCATATTTTAATTCATTTATGTAAAAAAAAAATAAATTCAACTATAAAATTAAAAACTTAATTCAAAAGTTTATTATAAATTTCAATGAAAGCAAAAACACAATATAAAACATTTAAAGTATATAAATTTAAATTTAATATATTATATCAATTTTTCATAACTATAACATTAATTATATCCCTCACTCCAATAAGTAACTTTTTAAAATAAATTAAGTTTATGGAGTAAACCATCAAAAATTAAATTAAATAATACATTTTTCCTATTTAAAATGTTTAGTGTGACTTTTTAGATTTTCGAGTTCTCGAATTTAGTGGAAAAATTCGAGGTGAAATTTTAATTTGTATTATTTAAACTGGTTTTTTGACTGTATATATGGATTCAACACCCTGAAAAACCATTGTAATGAGATTATCCATTAAGCTTGTGATTTCAATAAATTCTTGTTGGATTTTAAAGAAATTAGACCAAAAAAACTTCCAAAAAATCTCACTAAAAATCACTTAATATGTCTAATTACTACTCATCAACTACCGAGCATAAAACTCTGAACTCTAAATACCATAAGGTAAAAATGTGAAGGAATTTAAACTTGTCTTTTTCCCAATTTTCTCAAGGAGGAGTTATACTCGTTTACTTTCCCCTTTGAAATTTATGGCTGACCTAAATATCTCTCAAGCTTCGTTTTTACTAGCTAATAAGCTACTTTGTGATAAACCGCCAAAGCACCAACCATTTCTGCGGGCTGCCCACGGAATTGTTCTTCTATTCCTTATATAATGCATCAACGTAGTTGGGGAATGGCTTGTTCAATTACCAAGCCTAACTTTAGTTGGTTAGACCCAATCTTGAAAGAAAAAATATACACTACCTAACTCCTCTTAAACAAAGCTTTGGCTTGATTTGAAAAATTATTAATAATTAACTCTGGGTGTATTTTATTTAGTTTGGAAATTGGTAGAGCACTACCATTATTTATTTAAAAAAAATAGGATAATAGCATTGGAGATATATATATGAATCCTCATTTATTCTATATTTTAAATATATATGTGGATTGGAGAGGTAAATATATAATATATTTTCTCCTCGGGAGAAAGGATGTAATTTATTTAAACACAATTCATTTATATATTTCAAAAATGCGTTTTAAAATTGCTAAAAATTTATCAAAGCTAAACTGGATGTTCATGAGCCATGACACGCTTCACCTTCATTTGCCATATTGAATGCACCTCTTTATATCATTGAATGCACGTCCTTGATGTTTTAGTGATTTCCAGTAAAGTTTATTGAAATGGATACATACATATTAGTAATGGCCGATCAGTGATTTAAGGTATGGATCCTTAATATATGGACACTACACGAGAACAAGACTGTTGATCACGAGACCCATCTAATGCCATGTAGTGCATTTGTAGGAAATTATTGTGAAAGGAGAACTGCTTTACTAGTTTGCACCCAACGAGAAATAATACATTGGTCAAAGCCTATCCTGTACAGTTATAGCTGTCAAATCTTGATTGTCCTTGCAGTGGCAACTTGCGTCGTTCACTAAGGATTCAAGGACTTGAGGATTTATGCTAACTCCAACTTTCAAGTAGATGCCAATTTGCTAATAACACCCAGGCCTTGGAGCATCTAGTATTGGTAGCTAGAAAATAAAGTGAAACTAAATGGGTATAATGACATTTTTCATAAATTTATTGATTGTCAAAAATACGTTTTCTAGCATTCCGAGCACATCATGTAAAATAGGTGTCGGAAAACTTTGAACTTCAAATACGGGAAAAATGGCCCATGACGGGCATTTTCCCTGTCAAATTCCACCCCTGAATGACAGTGATAAAATGGGAAGAATGACAGTGATCTGAAGTCAACTGCATTTTGACAAAGATTTGAAGCAAGGTTGACAAAATTATGACAATATGTCTAAGTTCTGACAGTGTTGGATGACTTGACAACATTGGACAGTGAGAGGTCAAAGAAGAACTGAAATAAATAATGATATAATTCACACTAAAGAAATAATGATATACTTCACACTAAAGAATGAAGACTGATGGTAGGTCAAAGGATAGATCTCTAAGGTAAAGTTTATATGAGCTACATATACTTTTTCCTTTGTCTCTTAAAGGTCTGCAATGCATCATGGATAAGGTTGATCCTTAGCATTCCCTTGCATACTTGTGAAAATTTCATCTTTTGTATTTAACCCTTGAAAGAGCTCATATATAGGGTTTACATTAAGAATTTGCAAATGCAGTATCTAGAGTTTATAAAACCCTAGCAGGGATTTGATTTAAAAGAAACCCTAGAAATGGAAACCCTAGCCAATGATAGAGTTGACACCATGCTGACATACTCTTAAGATATGAGTACCCTTTTTATTATGTTCTCTTGCCCTTTTATATTTTGCTTGGTTGTACTTGTTGGTGAAAACTGCAGTCACAATAGTGAAGGTTGTGGAAGCAAGATGAGAAGATTGGAAGAACCAAGTAAAGCTAGACTAATGATAAGATAATACTCCTCCATCCTTGTAATAAGTTTCTTGAGGTTAACTTTATGAAGAAGTGCAAAATTTTACTAAAGACAATTCTATAATAAGTTTCTTGAGGTTAACTTTATGAAGAAGTGCAAAATTTTACTAAAGACAATTCTATGAAGCAATGATAGATTCAAAGACAGGATTATTGTGGAAACATACGATTTCTATCGCTGAGGATAATGCTTCATTTGAAATTTTTATGTCAAATTAAGCTTCTTGGGACTATAAGAAGTATGGCAAGGAAGCTTATGATCAAGAAGTTCAAGTAACATGACAAAATCCTCTGACCATAAAATGAAGAAATATGATATTATGTGATCAAAAGAGATGTTGATTGATCTAGGGCAATGTCCTTAAGAAGGTGAAGAGTTATGATGTTTGGTTTGTTCTAGAAACACATTGATTAATGATTAAAAGCTTAGGAGGTAGAACTTTGAAATAGGAATGATGACCTCAAAAAGGAGCAAGCAACATTGATTGAGCAATTCTAATGATGATTTGCTTGAGATATGATTTGGCTCCCTGAAAGGACATATTACAGAAGTATGTGAAGAAAGATATTTATTTGATAACATTGTATGGGCAGCCACTTGATTTGATTTGGCTGCACATGGTTTGAGTGGATGGCACTAATGATGGCTTGGAAGAGCACGAGGACTGCATATTGTTATGAAAGGATGGAAAACATGTGCTTGCAGCTGTAAGAAAGTTTGGTTCCTTGAAGGTGATAAATGAATGAACCAGTGGATGACAAAATTGCATGAAGATTGTCAGAGATCCAAGAAAGTCTCAGTTTGATATGATAAAAATGCTGTTAGGAGCCAAGAAACCTTGTCAAGAAGTATCTTAATGTTTAACATCCAAGAAGGATGAAGCTCCGGTATGATATGATGATGCAAAGGGGAGGAGAAGCCTTGCAACTAGTATTGAAGATCTCCACAAAAGAAGAAATAACTGTTGCATAGGTGTAGTATGAGACAAGCTTAAACTTGTGGTTGTGTCTCCCTAGTTGAGAGGGAGCAACGCTCTATTCCCTTCTCGAGAGGGAATGAGGATTATCTCCCTAGTTGGGAGGGAGTGATGATGGACATCATATTCTCTTCTCCATGTGCCATGCACTAGGCCAAGACTAACAATCATACATCTAGTGAAGGCCATGACAGGGAGAATGGAGGATTGGATAAGCATATGAGACCAATACTTCTTGAGGATTGGGAATCCAAGATAGAAGTAGTCTTATGAGCCGACACTCTTTGAGGATTAGACAGGGTATTCGAGACAAGAGTGGCTGAAGAGGACCGATATTCTTTAAGGATTGAGAATCCAAGATAAGAAAAGTCTTAAGGACATACCTGGTGAACATATGGATGGGGTATGCGCCTTGAGAAGTAGTGTGGTGTATCACATAAATCATCCTAACATTGTGCTCTAATCTAGTGGAGAGATAGAGCTTGTTACTATGTTAGTAAAGGCCTTGCTATGTTGTTATGTTGACAATGTTGATCATGATGTTGATGCTAAAAGATGGCTTATCAATCCGACTCTTCTTATGAGAATATTTCAATTTGAGAGTATCCTTGTACCGGTTGTGGAATTATGAATACCTCCGTAGTTAAGAGGGAGTGTTGAAATGTAATTAGGTTTGGTCTTCATAATTTGATCCAGGTGGATATTGGTGGCCACCCGCCAATACCACTTGGACCCCCACCATTGCTTCTTTCAGTTTTTCAGTTTCCTTAATTGTAGCACAGTTTACTATTTTTAGCAGTTTTTTGGGTCCTAAACTTCCGGATCCATTTTGAGGCCCTAAACAACGTTTTTTTGGAAATCCACCGCCAATGATTTTATATATAAACTCGTCTTTTCCATCGTAGTCCTTGGAGAGATCTTTCCAACGGGCTATCATGCATGTCAAACAGAGATATTATGACCAAGTCACGACCCCAGGAAGTTGTCTGGTCCAACTCACCCCAACGGGGCCCATAAACTCTTGGTGTTACATCTCCTCGAGTTAGGGTTTTGGTTGTTTAGGGTTTGCTCTTATTGTTCAATAATAAAAAGGCCCTTGAGCCTCATTGTAGTTCAGTTCACAGGCAGGTAGCCGCCACATCTCTTCTCAGAGATAAGCTACCATTGCCCTAGCTGATGTATTTCCATTTATGTTTGTAAGCATATTTCAGTGTTTTACATTAATGAAATGAAGTATTATTTCCACTGCATCTCTGTGTTTATGGTTATCTCTGTAATTTGTTGCGTTCCTATTTAAATCCGGATCAGTGGTATTAGAGGGGTATACTTTTTTTCTTTGCATGTCCCCAACGAGGTTGGGATATAAGGAGTTAAGGCTTGAACTGGTCAAACCTTTGCAAGACCAGCATCGCAAATCTTAACGGCCTCCCATGGTGGATGAAAAGAAAGACAAGGGGGCAGGAGATCCTATCAAAATCTTGCTCGAAGAAGCGCTCGAGCGACAAAGGAACGCGATGATGGACAACTTTGCCCAGATCCTTCAGCGACTACCCAGGGCTGACGCATTGGCTTCCAACAACTACTTTGGAAATGCCACACCGTTTAAGGTACAAGTTAATTTTGAAATCCCCATATTCGAGGGTCAGATAGATGCAAATGCCGTCGATAAATGGTTAAATATGTTAGAGGGTCATTTTTCTGTGCATGATTTTTCCAGTAGGGAAAAGATTATTTTCGCTCTTCTCAAAGCAGCCCCCCACGTCAAGGACTGGTGGGAAACCTACTGCGAGCAGAAGAATGAAATTACAGGCTCACTATTTTCAGCCACACCCACTTGGAATTCATTCCGGGATGCCATCAAGGAGTAGTACTACCCTGTTGGAAGCTATGAGGATCAATACATAAAGTGGACCATGCTGCGGCAGTGAAAGGACCAAGACATGCCAGAGTCTACCAATATTTTCCATACCCTTCTCAAAAAGTTAGTTATCAAGGATTCAGAGCAGCATTTGGTACTCAAATACTGCGGTTGCCTGCACAAGTACATACCGATATGCCGTCAAGGTCGAGCAAAAGTTTAAACAAAAGAAGCAAGACTTTGGATCTGCGAATCCGAAGTAAGGGAAAGGTGCCCTCAAACCGCAGAACAAAGGACAAAGCCAAGGCGGGGCGGCCCAAGACAACCCGCCAAAGCTGCAAGCAAAGAACAACGCCGCGAAGCCGAAAAAAGACACGGGAAAGTGGTGTGAGTTCCATAAGAGCTCCACTCACAACATAAGTGAGTGTCAGGCCAAGCAGTCACTAGTAGCCGAACTAAAGGTTTCAGAATCTGATGCATGTTTTGACTTTGAGTCAGAACCCGACAAGGGGAATGAAAAAGGGAAGCAGATTATCGATGCGGGTCCCAACGCCACCATTGCCACCACGAAGATCCAGAAGGAGGAACCCGAAGATCCAGAGGAGGAGGAGCGTCTCTTACACTCCCAAATGTGGGTAAAGGGCTCCCCACTACAGTTCATTGTCGACAGCAAAAGCCAAAAGAATCTCATTTCGGCAGAGGTCGTGAAGCGGCTAGGCTTATCGACCACAACACATCCACAACCGTACACCATCGGGTGGCTTCACTAATGACGTGATCTTCGCTTGAGCCAATAGTGTCGCCTTCCATACAACATCAAGCCCTTCACTGATGAGGTATTGTGTGACATTGCTCCCCTTGAAGTTTGTGATGTATTATTAGGACAACCATACTTGTGGAAGCGACATGCTGTGTGCTACTTACGGAGGTGACTTATCCACCTTAGAATGTTTATCCCTACGGCGCTGCTCCCTTCATAGTTTCTTATCAGGCTTCACCTTAGAACCATGTGTAGATGAATCAAGGTCCTGTGCTGTTAATGTTACTTTGGGAAATAAGTTGTACAGGATACCGGAGGTAGCACTGCCTACCACCATCTCTTTGGTTACTGCAAAACAATGCAGTAAGCTCATTTCCAAAACCGGGAAATTTGTTTTCCTGATGATACACCCTCAAGGAAAGAAGAAGACGGTGGCTATGACCTCCAGACAGGGCCCCTCCACAAGACAACTACAGATGGATAAGGCCGTGGAGGAGTACGAGGACATCTTCACCTCCCCCGTAGGGGTTCTTCTCCACTGTCAGGTCAAGCACTCCATCGATCTGACCCCAGGTGCACCGCTGCCCAATGGACCAATCTATCAGCGCTCCGTTATGGAGAATGATGAAATCAAGAGGCAGATTCAGGAGTTGTTGCAGAAAGGTCACATCCGACCGAGTTCATCGCCCTGTGGGAGCCTGATCGTGTTGGTACAGATGAAGGATGGGACTTGGAGAATCTGTATTGACTATCGGGCGTTGAACAAGATCACTGTCTGTAATAGGTACCCGATCCCACGGATTGATGACCTATTGGACTAACTGAAGGGAGCAAAATATTTCAGCAAGATCGATTTGAAGTCAGGATATCACTAGGTACTAATCGAACCCTCCGATGTGTGGAAGACTGCCTTCAAAGCCAAGGAGGGCCTTTTCGAATGGTTGGTTATG
>APFE030359656.1:23212-44379 GCA_000404065.3 Pinus taeda
GTGCACAACGTGAAGCCATGGAAGACCTTTACAGGGGTTCAGTACAAGATATTAAGGAGGGTTGCATGATCGCAGTGCTAGCAGATGGAGATCTCAATGGCTATCCATTTTGGGTTGCTAAAGATATAAAGGTCTTTACAGAAAATGAGGATGTTACAAGTGTTGAACTACATTGGTATGCCACAAATACACACCCATTCAATGGTGTGTATAAGCCAGAGATGGTAGTTGACAAAAAAAATGGCGAAAAGAGAAAAAGAAAGGGTACGAATATAAATCGTCGCCACACAGACATATTGAAATTGGAGGATGTTGACATACTTGTTTATGACTTCAATTTAAGAAAGAGGGGAACTCTTCGCTTCAAGACGATAGAGATTCTGAAAAGGTTGTTACCAGAAGGAACATTATTGAGATGGGAGTCTACTGAAACCAGTTGTAGATCTAGAAGAATTTTGAAACCTGAAATGATGGGCATGCATGTGGACTCAGATGGGGAACTAGTTGATGAAAGAGAAGAATATGGAACATCTTCATCAGCATCCAGTGACTCATCTAAAGATGTGAATTCTGATGGCATGCAAGAAAATATGAGTGATTTTGAATAATTGTTTAAGACAATTTATCTAACTGATGTATGCATCGTCTCTTGAAATAAAATTTTTGATTTCCATATGGTGTTAAATGAGAAGTTATGAAACACTTTTATGTTGTTAGATCATTTTACTAGCATTTTTTTTAAATTCTGAAGATTGACCCTAAAAAAAAAATCATCGTTCTAGTATAATCAAATTTTCGTTTTCAAGCTATATTTTGCACGAAAATTTTGTTTTCACTGCCATTTTTAAAACATGTTTAGAGAATAATTTTCGGCAAAATCACATAAATAATCATTTGTCGACGCGTTTCGAACCAACCAGTGTGGTTCATCGTCAGAACAAGTTGAAGAAACAGATCCAGCTTAGCATATTAAATAGTTTGAGCATAGACTCCAACGGCTAAATTGATAACAGCTAATTTTGACCTTAAGACCCCAGTCAAATTATTTTAATATTCTTGCTATATTTTTATTATTATTATTTCCGGAAATAAGTTAAATTAGGTAAAAATATATAAATAAATAGAATACTTCCACTGGTTAGTAATTCATTTATTTATTTAAATTGTTTATTAATAAATAATGTTATTAATATATATATATATATATTATTAAGAGAGTTATAGTATTGACGGATTATTAGAATAAGAAAGTTAGGATTAATAACAATTAAAATAATTTTAACTGGTTAGTAGTGGTCAGGGTAATAGTATGTGTGTTTATTTTGAGATATTTAATAATTAATTTTTAATATCATACAATGATATAATTTTAATAAGATAATCAATTAGGTTGAGGATACCTTTAAAATAATTTAATAGTAATTCAGATTTTTAGATGGTTTCAGTTGAAAGTAAATTATTTATTTGATTTAATAGTAAATCATGATATATATATATAATATATAATAAGCTAAGTATATATATATATATATATTAAAATCCAGGCAAATTAGGATCAAAAAAGTTAGTATAAAAATAATTTATTTATTTAATTAAATTATTTCTTAAATATTATTAATATTATTTAAATAAATATTCCAATTAAAATTATAATATTTAAGTTTAAATATAACAGTTAAATATATAAATGTAATTAGGTAAATATATCAATAAATAAAATACATTTAATGGTTCGTAATTTATTTATTAATTATTTTATTAATAGCTATTAATAAAACATATATATATCTGTATATAATATTAGGTAATTAAGATAATAGATGGGATTAAAATAAATAAACTAATTTCAATATACTATTAGGTTGTTAAGTTAAAAGTTGAATATATAAAATATACTTAAAAGTTAAATATATATTAAAAATTATAATTAGGTAAATAACTAAAATATTATAATGGTTGGTAATTTATTTATTTAACTAAATTGTTTATTAATCACTATATATATGTATATATATATTACAATTATAATATCAGGTTCATTAAGATGAATAAAATAATTTTAGTGGTTAGCTTAAAAAGTTAATTTATTTAGACTACATCATAATACCGTTGATAATACTCCCAACAAATAAAAAAGATAAGAGAAAGAACAACACACCATTGTTAAAAGGCAGATATTGCTTAGCTCATAAACAAAGAATCAATAAATTTTTACAGACTAAAATCTAAAACGCCAACTCTGTACTAAACAAGAGGAAAAAAGACCAACAAAATAAATCAACCTCTAAGGGGAGGGAAAGGAAACCCTGAGACCTTAGAGATGAGGGAATGAGGAGGTTAGGAAGACAAGGCTGGGATCCAGCAACTGCTAATCTTCCAGCCGTCACCCCTATTAATATTTTTCGGCCTTTTCTCAATCTCCAGGGCCTCTCTAAATTTACGATGGTGAAACTGCGCAACTTTAGCAATGACTTGAGCCTCTTCAATACAGACATGATGCTTAGTCTTCTCGGCATGCTCAGCCAGGGCTGAGGACTTGGCCCTTCCATGCCTTAAGTCTGCCGAATGCTCGCTAATCCTTTGATTGATAGAGCGACCTGTCTCACCAATATATGGTGTCCCACAGGAACAAGGAATGACATAGACGCCCTTCATGTCTTTAGGGTCGATAGGATCTTTTACAGACCTAAGGGAGCCACAAATAGTATTAAGAGGCCTAAAAGTTGCGGGCACATCATACTTCCTCAGAATCCTCGCAATCCTATCAATGGTCCCTTAGATGTAAGGTAGGTTAACCCCCATGACATGATCTTTAGGATCTCTTCGGATTGAAGGCTCCTTCTTGGCCTTGAGTTGGATCTTTTCTTCAGTCATCTCAATAACCAGTCCGCTGTTAGAGTTGGTAGTGTCCCTGCCACCTGAAGCCTCTCACTTCTTCTTCACTAACCATGCACTCTTATTTGGTTTCTAATCCTCCCTACGAACTTACATACTCCTGCTTGAACTTGATGAGTCCCTCTGAGTCTTAGGAACCTGCTTCTTCCCTTAATATATAGGCTTGCACATTTGTTGGTATAGACCATGCTCCTTAACTCCAATGATATCTCCAGTAGAGTTAGAACCTTTGGGCCTGGCTATCGGAATATCACCTCAAAACCCTTGGCCTCGATCATTGAGGCATAAAACACGCTGGACCTGAGCTCCGGTACCACAATAGAACTTGAACTCGTAACAACCCACTTGACTCCATCATGAATGGCACAACACTTGATCCTCTGACAACTTTCTGACTCTTGTCACCAACCTCCATGTTCAACTTCAAGTCCCATTCTGTTAGAGTCTTAAAAACTTCACGCAAACCTGTCATATTATTCGATGCTCCACTATCGACATACCATGCATCCTCGTTGATGGCACCCTCAGTTAATTGAGAAACCAGAGCAAAGTCCTCCTCCAGTTTTCTCGTGAAGTCATATAGCTCATATGAAGATGTAGCAACCCAAACTATCTCCTTCCTCTTCTCATTATCTCCCTTCTTCTTTTGTGGACACTTGCTTGCATAATGACCACACTCTCCACATGTATAACACTTCATCTTTCCCAAGTCCTTCTCTTTGCCTTTCATCTATTCTGGAAGATCCATGCTATCTTCAATAGACCTCTTCATACGAAGATCCTCATACCGCAGTGCTTGGATGAAGTCGTCCCATAACCTATTCCAATCTAACAACTTATCTCGAGCAACTATCCCTTCAATAAATGGTTTCCATTCCTTGATAAAGCCCTTCAAAGCAGTCCTCACTAGCTCAGAATTTGGAATGCTATCTCCAATGGAAATTAGCTCATCTTGAACTTGATAAATCCTTATCAATTAAGGAGCCACACCTTAGCCATCCAACATCTTTGTGTTCTTCAAATTCTCTCTCAATACCTGCAATCATTTCTCATTCTTATTTTGGAACAAGTCTTGAAGAGCCATCCACATATATCGTGCAATTTTCTTCCCGGTTAGATGAGGTATCAAGTGATCTTTGGCACTGTTTATGATGATGATCTTAGCCTTCACATCCAACTCTTTACACACCTCCAACTCCTTAGCGTCTGTTGGTTTTTGAATTTCCTTGTTGACAAACATCCATTATCTTGTTCACCAACAAGACCAACTTGATCCTTTCCTTCCAAGGACTATAGTTGGATGAACCATCCAATCTATCTTTGTACCTCAGACTAGTGACCAACTTTTCCATGCTGCTAGTCCTCCAACAACAAGGAAACTAACTCCCTCTTGAGCTGTACGATATGCACACTTTGATTCAAATGTCCCTTCAAAGTAGCTCTAATACCATGTTGATTTATTTTTGGCAATTCAGAATCCGTTTTGTGTCTAAAACATGATCACTAACACACTAAAATTCCACAACACAAAGTACTTTACACAACGGAAAATGTACAACAGTGAATCAATGAAGTACACGATTTACAAACAAAAACTTGCTTGTATTATAACTTTAATAAAGCAAACATAGGGCTCCTGTACTCGTGATCACGGCCCTTACAATTATCCCTGATACAAGGAAAACTAGGGCTTGATGCCAACAACACATGACAATAATTTTTCCTAAGAAAAAGAACAACTTGTCTTACTTGCTAAAGGAGCGCTTACACCAACTCTTCCAGTCCACTTGCCTTGAACACCTGGAAAGTATTTTTCCACCTATACTTACAGAGAATATGCTGCTCTAGTGCCTTTTCCCTAGTTGCTCACAAGGTCCTCTGCTGCTTCAGATACACTGGCATGACCAACTCTTCAATATGCCTTCTATCAATGACAAATCTCCACCAAGGTCAATGAACATAGGTCTATATTAGTCTGCCCTCTAATAGTAGTTTGCCACATTTAAAGCACTGTTAATATGGTATTCAACAAACCTGCCGTCACACATCCCTTTACACCATTCAAGAGACTGAACATAGGCTACAACTAGGTTTTCTCACAGTGATTAGTTTTCCAAAAAATACTATGTACATAAGACCTTCAATACTTTTTCCATACACTGCTTAGAGGATAGACCTTAACCACATACATGAAAACAATCATTTACAGGAAAACTCAACCACAAATATCAACTCATACCTCCTTAACTAACCTCTGCCCAGGAATGAAGGAGACTCGGTCCTGTGCACCAATGGCTGAGGTTTCTCGGTCCTCTCAGGGAAACTGTGTCTGTCTCAGATTATGCCCTAACTTGGCCACATCAAACCTATGAAACTCTGGGTATACCACACATATTAGCCCTTAAACACTTTCACACACCTAAGGGTTTCAACCCTCCTTTTTCTCACAAAAATCATCATAGCCTGATCTCAAAGATAAACAACTGAACATATGCCTAGAACCATGCACAAATTACATGTCTAACCCTCGTAACTTTACTTGTACAAGAGCACAAGAAACAATTAAAGTTCGATCGTCTTGCTTCACCCCAACTTGGCTCATTTAGGTCTGCGACTACTTAGGCTTTCATTCCTCTTCCATCACAGGCCTCATGGCCTCACTATACAAGAAATACATGGTTTTCGACAGAAACAAGGAAAGTTCGATCCTCTTCCTTCACAAGCCTTACAATCTCATTATACAACAGATACAAGGGTTCCAACCCTCCTTTTGTCTACAAAAATCAATACGGCCTGATCTTAGAGATAAACAACAAAACATATGCTCATAAACACACACAAATTACAAGTCCTACCCTCGTAACATGACCTATACTAGAATACAAGAAACAAGGAAAATTCGATCCTCTTCCTTCACTCCAGCTCAGTTCCTTTAGGTCTACGAATACTTAGGCTTGTCTTCACTTGAGATGATTGCACTTGTGATATTGCCAAATGAACTCAATTGTACTTCTACTTAGTATTCTTGGTGGATTCAATTAGCCACCAAAGGTCGCCACTTTAGCCCAAGCCAACCTAAGCCCAACATTCTTAAACACCTTTAACTTTAGAAATATAACTCTTTTCATTTACTTTCACCCACTCTGTTGTAGCTATAGGTGCCCCTCATTCATCCAATGAATAAAAAATGATTTTCCTCTCATGTCTTTAGCCCACAACTTTGGGTACAAAGCCCACTACTTGGGTACACTTCCCACAAACCACATTTCTATGGGTCAAATCCTCACAAACCCAGTACCCCGGGTGTTGTGGGAGCACCTCCCAAGCTACACATTTCAACATTGTGTCTACATCAATAAGAAACCACTCTTCCTACTATTGACTCTGTTCTTGATCTTGAGAGAATAAGAGAAGAATCTGCAGCCATCAAAGTACAAACAACTTTCAGGGGTTGTTTGGCTAGGTGAGCATCTCGAGCCCTTAAAGGCCTTATAAGATTTCAAGCCCTTGTTCATGGGCACATGGTTATGAGATAGGCTATGGGAAGTTTATGCCATTTACAAGAAAATAGTAGATTGTAATCTCTAGTTCGTGCTCACCAAGTCAGAACGTTGGATGAAGGATTGGTTGTACATGAGAGGCTTAAACATAGGTGAAGACATAATCCATCAAGAGGAAATAAATTAAAGAGAAAAATATCCTTGATATTTATGGTAGTAATACTTCTCGGATTGAGAATTTGTTATCAAATGAATTTGCTTGTCAGATTCTAGAGTTCGCACCCATGACCAAGTCTTTATGAATTAATTGTGGCCTTGATTTCAATTCAGGATGAGTTTATTTGGAATGTTGGATGTCTACTCAAACTGGGAGTTCATCTAGGCATGCAAGTAATAACTCAAATCTAAGGCCTCAAAATACAAGTGAGAGTGTACCCTTAGTTGAGGTTGAAGTAAGCCCAGGTAAAAGCGCAACATGAAAAAGGTACCCCCAATTCAATTCAGGAGCATATTTGAAATCATCTTGATATGGAATCTGAGAAACCAAAGTGTGGCTTGAGGAAGCTGTTGAAATAAACAACATATTTTGTTTTTGACCAACTTGAGGTTGAAGTTGAGAAACCTAAATAGAGTTTTAGAAGGGGGTTAAACTCAACACCGTATTCTCTTCCAGATCCACCAATGGTTGAGGTTGAGAAAATTAAGCGCAACATGAGAAAGATTTCAAAGCCAACATTGGATACTATTTCTGATCAACTTAGCTTGCAGTATAAAATAGGAAGCTCTATGAATATAATTGAAATGATGAATAAGTCCAAAATGTAGTTTTGGATGAGATGGTTTTAGTTGTTTATGATATAACTCCACTTCAACAATCAACAAGTCCAACTAAAATCATTTGACGAGAGGATGCCTCAATGCAACAAAACTTCTTCAGTTTAAAATAGAGACTTTACACCCATCGAGCATGACAATGTAGACCTGATCCCCAAGAATGAGTCCAATCATTGCCTCAACATAATCTAGACTCCATTCAAGGTTTGTAATAAAGACTGCGAAATCAAGAGGGTTCATGGTAAGTACCACAATGTCCTTAAAGCTTTTGCAGGTAGACTTGAGAACGAAGAAGACGATGCAACACACTTGAATCTTACATGTAAATCTATGGAAGACAATGTTCTTAGGTTAGTCCAAACTAACGGGCCCATTTCAACAAGAGACATATCGCATTATCACTGCCAATATCTAAAATTCGCAGAAATAGGTTGATGGTTCGCCTCCCAGGCTGGTGCAACAGATAAAGGTGCGTTAGATGCTTCTGAAGATGAGTTTTCTAAGCCAGATGCCCCTGTCGACTCCATAGAAGACCATGCTGATCCTTTATATTTGAAGTAGACATTGACCTAGAAGAAGTTGACCTATATTTTAGCTGCAAGAATTATGAATTTCCCTCTTCACTTGAACGATGGATTGATGATGGAAATGATTTAACTAGAGGAGAATAAGTTATTATCTTTGTGTAGCTTTGTAAGCAAAGCATGTTTAGACATATTCTCAAGGTTTCATATTTTCTAAAGGTGAAAAAACCATACAAGATGACTGGAAAATATTATGGTGCTCGATTGGAAAAATCGGATCAACCTTTGCATGAAGAAATTGTCCTTGGAGAATAAAAATAGTGAAAACACAATTATATATCAAATTTAAGCATAACCCTCACAAGAAAATAAGTGCCCATTCACAATTGCTACACAAGTGGCTAGTAATACTGCCTACGATTTAAGTAGATCAATAGGCGTACGAAATCATGTTATCAGTAAGTCGAGCATAGGAAAGACAAATAAGGTCTCTAAATTGGTTTCCACAGAAGAAGATGAAATCTTATCTTTAGTGGAAAATCAAAATGTTGCAGGAAGCACAGGGAATGATGACACCTCTAGATGAGACTCTGGTTTGTTCAAATATTCATTTGTATAGAGTTGAGAGGCGAAAACGTGCAGTCCAAGCAGCTTCTAGGCAACGTTTACACATTGTGCTGATTTGTACTGAAATGGCATCAATTGTAAAGAATGGATCTATGGTATTGTATGTATAAGATTTGTGTCGTGCAATGGAAAGGAGGAAAATTTTTTTGGAAGTCATTTTGCCCATGTATAAATCTGTAGACTCAAATCAAGTGTAGGGTATACAAGAATTTGAATATGTTTCTGAGAACCATCTTCGTTTGAAATTCTTTAATGAAGAGAGTAGTGAAAAAAAGATACAAAAGGAGGATTTTTCAAATCGTGAGTATGAAAAGATAGGAGTTACTATTCCCACATGACGATTTGATGATGTTATTTGGAAATATATGTTGTTCCAACCTTCTCATACACCTGCATCCCCAACATCAACTTCTCCATTGCAATCATCTTGTCCAACACCTATTGCCTCTTTAGTTTGTTTTGAAGTACCCTCTATAGAGCAAGAGCAAGGGAAACAACGAGTGCTAGAAGGTAAGCTGGGGAGAAACAACTTGAATGACATAATATTTGAAGTGGGATTAATCAACTTCAACCACCCTATGTATAATCCTGTAAGATTTAATGATGGTGATAAACAAGAAGCTTGTGCATGCATGGACACTTTGAATTAGGAAGACGATTCTAGGAGACTAGATTATGTGATAGAGAGTGGTCTGTTACCCACTGTCGAGATGAAAAGCCATGTAATCAATGGAATTTCATTTTGTAATAATATGAACAAAACATATCATCACATTACATGCATGGAGATAAAGGAATCAATGGTGCTAGTCGTATGTTGTAGCTCAGTTTTTATATGATCTAGAAATAATTTAGATACAATTAGTTGTAGTCAAATGTCTACTGTAGCTGGGGAGTGTTTTGCTGCAGGTTTGTTGAAATATGGAGAGAAATAAGAGAAAGAGATACTCTTGAGGTTAGATTATGGGCATTTCAATGATGAGAGATCACATTGGAACTTGAATACCCCTATGTATTCTTGGGGAAAACAACTAGAGATTGTAAATACATATCCTAAACTTGAATTTTTACTTATAGGTAGTGCAAAGAATAAGAACTTGGAACATTTGGATGGAATTCATGTATGTATATTAGCTTAAGAAGCTAAGCTTGATAGTGGAAGTTTAAACAAGATATACGCTGAGCAAGTTTTCATATGTAGACCACGATCATAATGCAATGAATTTCTCAGAAGGATTAGCTCTTGAAAATAATTTTTAACTTGATACATCTCTTAGTCTTTAGATAGATGCCATTCTCAACTAGAGTAAACTAAACCATGCATATATCAATAAGAGTGTTTCACTATAAAAGGAATTGGTAGGTAAAAGGGAAGTAAATCTTCCAATGGCACCTTCAAGAGCACGTGAATCAATTAATAACATTTCTCGTGTTGATGGTAGATACTTAATAGAGAAAACTTCAGGTTGCCTTTTGGTAATAGACCCCCCCCCCCTTGCAAAGTGAAAGACAATTAGATAATACTCCGATTAACAACAATGTAGATGTTTTTGATAAAATTTAGTCTTCCTCTAATTGCAAGCAAGAGAAGGAACCTATAGAAGATAATTTTGAAGCAATTGAGGGCAACAGGCACAAGGGTAACTCAAGTGATCCTGAAAAAATTATGAAAATCTCGAACTTATGCAAAAAAGTTCTCCATCTTCTCCCCCCAGAGATCAACACCTTGTTAAAAAAAGGAATAATGAAAATATTGTTGGTGATGCAAATTTTGTGACTATTCGTGCTATTGATGCTTGTGTGGAAGATACTAACACCACCAAGGGAAATCTTGCAAGCCCCAAGCTTGGATTGGAAAAGAAATCTACAGAGGATGCCACAGAAATTGACTATGGCGGTGACTTTAAGTTTGCAGGTTATGATGATGAATATGCACTTGTTTCTGATAATGAAATGGATTTTGTGTAATAGGCTGAAAATGAGCATCATGTTGAATAAGAAGAATATAGAGAAACAAGGCCTCATAATTGGGGTAAAGAAGAAACAAGGCCTTGATTATTAATTTTTGCATGATGACACATCTTCCATGTTTTATGCTAGGTTTAGTTGTGTTAGGATCAGTGTTGAAAATATTGGTATTGAAAAAATATCAGCAAGGGTCCAAAAAACATCTTATTGACAATATCGGTGAAAATATCGGCAAACATAAAAAAATGCATGATATATTCATTTTTTTCTTCAGATTTTTAAAGATATAAAGCAATAAAAAAATGAAATAAACATATTGGCACATAAATATGAAGAAAACACAGATATATATGATGTAGTGGATGTAAAATAAAAATGATACATCAAAGGTGATACCAAATCTTGTCGATACCTGATAATTATCCAATCAAGGGCTAAAATGTGGAGAACCAATACAAAATAGCATCACACATATAAAAGTATCTCATCATCATGAGTTATATGTAGCAAAACAGATAAAACTAGCATATATCTATCTAAAATCAATGCCCTCTCCCCCTTGTATGGGAAAACATGATGGGTTATTTCCCAAGCCTGCCCCTAGTATTAGAAGGCCTTGCCCCTATACCTAATGTCAAATAATGACTGTTGGGTATGGAGCTGTGCTCTCGTATATCTATAGTAGATGGTGCTGACGCTGATTCTCCGACAATCTCCTCCTCATCCTCCTCCTCCTCCTCCTCGTGCTGATCCTCCCTCGAGTCCTCCTCCTCTCGTTGCCCCTATTCTAATGGTTCCTCTGGCTCTAACCATGTAGGTGACTCCTCCAAGATGGGCACCTTAGATTCCACCCTCCACTGAGACAATACATCAATATTGTCTAGACTCTAAGGAAATGTCATCTAGATCCATTAGTGCTTCTATTTTCTTCACTCAAAGTTAGATATTGTAATGTACATACACTAAATCATTGAGGCGTGAGAACTCCAACCTATAAGAGTGTCAAAAAAACTAATGAGTCTTGACTCTTGAAACTTGAGGGTCATAAATTTAAAAGTTAAAATTACAATAAATGTAATTGCTCAACTGAAGGCTGAAGCTCAAAGTTATACCTGTTGCGATTTTTTGAGTCTATTTTCTCAAATGCACTCAAATTGTGCTCACACCCTGAAGAGCTACATGTTCGACTCAAGATTCTTATGGCCAATTTCTGCAAATTTGGTGCCCTTGCACCATAGCTTCGCCACCAAATATCTACAACAAAATAAAGAAATAAAAAAGTCAAAAACTTAAAACATAATTAAACTTTCAAATAAAAGTTACATAATTGAGTTTTAAAAATCTAGAATTATAAATAAGAAAATTCTAAATTGAAAATTCTAACGAGTGATGACTTGCCACTTACGTGGCAAAGAGGGTCCTTTCCCTAATAGCATCATCAAAGCCAAATAGACAAACACAGTCCTGATAAAACTGTATCTCACGATTGATTTTTCTATGAATCTCAGGATCATGTACCATACTCTGAATACAGGAATGGAGCCCTTCCATTAAACCATCATCAAAATCAAAGACATATTTGTATGAAAATGTGGGGTTGAGGAAGAGTTCTGCTTCATGAATGGGTCGATGAAACATCCCTATCCATTGAATATCAATCACATCCCATAACATCATATGTATATCAAGCCCAACATAACCCTTGTCTGCATAATAATAATGAATGACCTCCTTGGCCCTATCCATGACCTCATATAGATAAGCCATTATAGGCTTGTCGCCATCTACCAATATCAGAACCTTTACTATAGGTTCACTAACTGAGTACACTTATTCTACTCCATGCCAAAATGTGTCAGTGCACACCATTTTTACAATGGCCCTCCCTTCCCGTCTATTGCTATATCCACAATCACACCACTCATCAAAAACAAACATTTGCTTCAACTCAAACTGGTATCAAAGCAAAGATTAAAGAGTAATAAAGTTGGTAGAAAAACGTGTGATTGCAGGATGCTACAAATCCTTGTTTCTAGTGTATCTCCTCATGAGGCTAAGAACAAAAGTATGGTTATATATAAACTTGGGGATGCTCTTAGCCATATCAATCATCTCCTTGATGAAGGAGAGTTTCCCCATATCCTCAAGCAACAAATCGATACAATGTGTTGCACATGGACTCCAGAACAATGTGCGGTGCCTCTCCATAAGAATCCTACCGACATAAACATAATTCGCTGCATTATCTGTTATGACTTGCATCACATTCTGCACATTAACCTCCCGGATGAACCCATCTACCAACTCACATATCATTGCTGCATCTTTTATATGTGCTGATGCATCTAATGATTTAATAAACATGGTACGTTTAGGAGAATGTACCAAGAAATTTAGAAGTGTCCTACCCTTCCTATCTGTCCAACTATCATACATCACTATGAATCCAGAGACTTCCCATGTCTGTTTCAACTCCGCCAAGCTTAGCATCATGTCTTGCACTGCTCAGGTACTTGTGTTTTATTTGATGTTATATTTCACTTTGTAGCTTGTGTTCGCTAACTTGTTTTTGTCGACCACCAACAAGATGACCCCATGACTTGGTTCACATCTGGTTCTGGCACTCTCTTGGAAAACTGCACAATCCTAGAGGGAAACCAACTTTGCTCTCAGGAATTGCAAAAAGTAGCCTAGCAGTCAGCCTTGCTCTCTGGAAATGTGCAGAGCAGTCCGATAGATAGCCTTGCTTAGAGAAATTGTGCATAACTTCTAGACACTGGGCTTCTGCTAAGGAAATGCGCTGACCCAGTTGGCAGCTTGTCTTCAACTGGGAAATTGTGCAGAGCATGAGAGGCAGCCAGAGCCACTCAGCCTAGGAATTGCGCAGAATCATTCCTTAGTTTGCCGTCTAATGCATGTGCTAGTAAGTTGTTTAGTTCCCTCCAGAACTACGCAATATTCCCATGCATGCATGACAATATTTCTCGGAAAAGAAAAAAGTAAAAAGTAAAAAACATCCCTAAAAATAGGGATCTATTTTTAGCGTTGGGAGTTACATGAAAAGTTGATTTTAGAAACTTCCCTCCAAGTGTCGTTATTTCCTAGATTTGTGGCATGTGCGTCATAAACCCTAAATCTTATAAATCTATCTAAACAATGCCCTAAAGATCATTCTACACACTCTATCTTGGAGCTATAGGATTCCCGAGGCACCTAGGAACCTTCGGCACAGTCGGAACAACTTTTCCAAGTAAGTTTTGCTTTTCAAGTCTTTTGTTGCTTTTTTCTGTCGCTTTTATTTCCTTGGCTTGTGTAAGTGCTGTTTTGCATGTTTTTTTGAACGACTATTGGCATTTTGGTTTGTTTTAACTTGTAGAAGTGTTGTTTCAAGTTTGTCATTGTCTTTCCTAAGTGTCGCATGCATAACACTATTTTTGCACTAATGGTTGCCATTTCCATGACCCTCTCCACCAGCTTCATTGTTCATCCGTTTCACTGATTCCTGCATTGGTTTTGATTGCACACATGATCATTCACTTAGGTATGCACAATCCTTCTCTTTTTCTTTCAAATCTACTTGTTTCCAAGTCGCCCTTGGGTAGATCTGGGCTGCCTTGGCTCAAATCTTGCTTTCAATGGCATGCTCTGCGCATTCCTGAACTCGATGCTCTGCCTTGGCCCAGGAATTGCGTAGAGATTTCCTGTCACTAGCCTCTAGCAGTGCTATGTTATGTTTTGGGAGTCAGTTCCCTGTCTTTCCCACTACAATTGCACAATGTGCAGTCCCAACTAGCAGTCAAGCTGGACTGAATGCACATTACGTAGTTCCAGTACACAGTCAACCTAGCTGGATTGTGCTTTGTGTAGTTCTAGTCAACATCAATCTCACTGGCAGCTAGGACTACACAATGCATAGTTCTAGGTAACAGTCCCCGACCTCCTGGAGTCACCACTGCGCAATCTTGCTTAGCAGTCACCCCGTTTGTTGCATGATCAATCTGCAAAGTGCATTGTATTTTTAAACTGACATTTGCTTACCGTGAGTGTCCGATCTGTCTACAGGTACATTAGTTTTTGAGCAGTCTCTCAGTAGTACGGGCATCATGATTTTCAAGGGAGTTGGATCAAAGGACATTGTAGAGAGAAACACTGGAAATGTGGTTGAACAAGTGCCAATAAACTTGCCCATCTATGCAGACACGCAATTGTTCATAGAGAAGGACATGCAGATCACATGGAAAGAAATAAAGGATATATTTGCAGGCACTTTCAAGGAAGATCTGAAAGATTGTCAAGTCTATGTCAACATTCATAAGTCAGGTTTGTACAGAGTTGCGTGCAGGTACCCCGCCTTCCCATGCATAAATATCATTCACTAGGTTGTCTCACATACTAATCTTGAGACGATGCCATTGAGTAGTGCTAGTGGAACACAACTTGCCACTTTCAGGAAGGAAAACTACCATAAGATGTATCACTTTCCGCAACCGGTAAACTACATGGATGCATTGTTCTTCACTCCCAATAATAATGTGTTGTCGTATGTACAACCACCCTCCAAAATTTTGCCTTAACCTGTTTTGGAGCCTCCCCTACCAACCTTACACAACACTTTGTCTTGCTTCGTCAAGTACTCAAGCTTCAATGTTTTCCTCACATAAAGGAAGCCTATCGATCACAGTCGATCCATTCCCCTCACAGGCTGCTTACCCGAACTTGGTCCAGCTGTAGGATGAGCAGCTTTCCCTTGAAAACTATGCATTCCTAGAGGGAAACCAACCTTCCCTCCAAAAACTGAAAAATCCTCTCTGACAACCTACTGGGCTCCAGGATTGCGCAATCCTACTAGCCAACCCTCCCTGTAGGATTTGCGCAATTTTTCCCAGCAACAGGCTGTTCAACCCAGAATTTGTGGAAATCTGGGCAGCAGTCAGTTGCTCTGCCCAGAAATTGCATAATCCCCTTGGGCAGTTAGCCTAGCTCATAATCAAGAATGTGCATTTTTCCCAGGCAGCTGAGCACTGGCATGCATGGGCAGTCTGGTTGACTAGTTCCACTCGGGACAGAGGAAACTGGACTTGCATGCATGCATGAATTGATCTTCCCAGAATAGCAAGAGACAACATGCAAAAGGAATCCCATGATTCAGGGAGATATTTTTAGTAGTCGGGGGTTACATGCAAAGTTGTTTTAGAATTTTCCTCCAAGTGTCGCTTTTTCTTAGATTTGTGGCATGTGCATCACGAGACCAAAATTATTTATTCGACGCATCAAATCTCATTCATTCACATCGATCTTGGAGCTCTGACATCCCACAACACATCCAAGACTCTTCGACACATCCGACTCAACTATTCACGGGTAAGTGGCCTCAACTTGTCTTTTTCAACATTTCTGTTGCTTTTGTGTATTCACTTGTGTGAGTGCTGTTTGCTTTATTTATTTGAATTCTTTCTATCATTTACATATATTCTAGCTTGTCCTAGCTCTGTTTCAGTTTTGGTTGCTATCTCACTGCTGTCGCATGCATGAAACTGTTTTGCACATACGTTCGCCCAACCGACGAATGACCTCACCCACATGCATGTTGATCTGTTTTCTGAATCTTCCATTCATGTTTTGCATGCATTGTTCATCATTTCTGTTATCACTTAGTTTCTCCATAATTACTTTCTTTCAGTTGCCCTTCGGCGAGTCAGGCCAACCTTGGCCTGGTCTCTGCCTTCACTAAGACTGCATTGCGTAATTTGGGGAAGGAAGGCTCACCTTCCTCTCCAAATTTGTACATTCTTGCCAACACTGGCCTCCTGGACTGAATTGCACATTTCTGGAGGTCAGTGGTTGCTTGGCCCAAAATTTTGTGCAAATCTGTCCCGGGCCAACAGTCTTTCCCAGCTAGAATTCCACATTGCGCAATCCCAATAGAGAGCTGCCTAACTAGATTGCACATTTCACAGATCCAGTAGCCAGTCTAGCCTCCTAGACAACTTAGACTACCTTTTGCGCGGTTCTGGCAGCCAGTCACTTAGCCTCCCAGTGAAATTTGCGCAATCTTGCTCATCAGTTTCCCACGTATGTGCCGTGTCTTTCCCTAGATTTGCTTTGTTTTCACTGACATATTTCTTGCCATGCATGCTGCTTGTTTCCATATCTTTCAGGTGTTCTTCTGTCTCAATGGCTTCCAAGAGAGAAGGATCCCAAGACACTGATGGTGTTGCAAGTGGAACAACAGTTGAACAAGTGTCCTCTGGTTTGTCGATCTACGAAGATACGAAGCTGTATCTAGACAAGGACATCAAACTGAAGTGGCTAGAGGTGAATGAAACATCCGTAGGTACTTTTGGGGAAGAGCTTGAAGACTGCTAGGTGTACGTGAACATTCATAAGTCCATCTTGTATCAGATTGCATGCAGATACCCCACATTCCCATGCGCAGACATGATTCACTAGATCGTCTCTCACACTGACCCCGAGATGAGGACCTTGAGTAGTGTCAGTGGGATGAAGCTTGCAACCTTTTGGGCATGAGACTATGATGAGATGTATCAAATGAATGAGCCCATGACTGTCATGAATCCTCCATTCAACTTGCCCAACAACAGAGGTCACTCTAGAGACATTTTGCAAGATTGGGTAAAGGATCTAGCTCGTTTCAGGATGACCCCCACTAAGATCTATAAGACGAAGATATTTAGGAAGACATACCAATAATTGGTCATATTCACATGTCGACTGAGTGGCCAAGCAAGTACTGAGACCTTCACTCAGAGTTGGGTGGTCGCATTGGACCAATTGGTTAGAGAAGGAAGGCCATGCAACTGGTCTGGCATACTGGCTCATCAGCTAAAGGAGAAAGTCATGAAGGCTCGACAATCACCCGAAGGCATGCATACAGAGATTTATATGTCTGCCTACATTCTAGATGCAATCTGTTCCTGAAATAAGTTCCCGGCCTTAGAGTGGGCATGGTCACCACAAAGACTGTTGTGAGTGCGTATTTCAAGTTATTGTCCGAGTGTAGCTTTAGAGGAGTGATGACATGACTGTCCGACCATCTTGTCACCCCAGTGTACATGTTGATATTCGAACAGGATCCACCTTGCATGGTAGAAAAAGCAATGAAGGCATTTTTAGGCATTGCAGATTGGTATGCCTCACTAGATGACATGTTCATCAGAGTGTTCAGTGCGGAGAAGCCTCCGTCTGTTCTGCCAAAGTTTTCTCTGGATGTGCTTGTCATGCAGGAAGTAGCGTATCATATCTCAACATGATTAACAACTAGGCTGTAACGAAAGAAGAAGGCACCTTGGCCCACTCTTCTATTGCAGATTTGGTTATACGAGATCCAGAGCATCAAGCAAGCAGATGTCAAAGCTGAACAGATGAAGAAGTACCTGTTCGACCTCTGAAGCTTCAACCCATATGATCCACATTGCATTGTGAAGGATGACTGCATGAGAGTTCAATTCAATTGGATCCATGGGACATGTCATGGGGCCGAGGAGGACTTATGGAGGTATTTCTTCAATTCCTCCAGACCCAATGAACATGTCAGTTTCACTGTATATTGGTTAGCATAACAGCGTGAAGCAACATCACGAATAACACTAGCAGTAGCAGAAACATTGGAGCCAAGCATACCTGCGCATAACAAAGGGAAGAGGAAGATTGTCGACCGCATGGAGGAGGAAAAAAGCTACAAGATTTGAGCAGATCCACTTGTAGAACAAGCAGATAAGGCTATTCAGGAAAAGAGGCAACAACGTGACAGACATATCGCGCGAAGGCAGAGGGAGAAGAAGAGAATGGAAGAAGCAGACAAGGAGTTGCATGAGTTGAGAGAGCAACTCTGGAGAGAACAAGAGCTGCGGAAACAGGAGAGTGAAGCATAAAAACAACAAACATTGCAGGGAGCACATCATGTGTAGATAGACGAAGCATGGCTTGTACAGGTAGTTGATTCTTCTGAACAGTTGGCATCAGGTAAACAGGGTGAGCCCTCAGAGGGGCAATACTTTTCTCATGAGATAGAACAAGCTCTTGAACAATTGGATGCAGACATGGAGCAGTAGGAGTTGGAACATGATACCGACCTCATGCCTCACCATAGAGAGGTTGACTCACCCGCTTCAATGCTTCCAAATGATGAGCAAGTCTCAAATGACCAAGGAGGCACTAAGATCCTTGGTGGTCAGCCGAAAGCAGAGATGCACAACAACTCCTTTGATGAATCTCAACATAGAGTTGTGCAGCCTAACTGAGTACCAATTGTGGAGGACCGAACATCCCCTACGCAAGTTGAAGAACAAGTGATCGTGACTGATGTGCACAAGGACCCAACTGCTTTGGCCGATGCAACTAGAGTGTATATCGAAGCCACTAGCTCCTGTGTTTGCTTCTTGATAGCTGAGAATGAGCGAATGACAAAGGAACTATAGGTGGCCAACCAGGGAGGAGACTTGGTGATAATGTTCACCCGAGATGAACTGAAGAAGGAAATACTAGATGAAGTATTGTCCCTGGACACAGTCATGTGAGCATTGTACTCCAAGTTTGGTACCGTGCATCAAGCAGTCGTTCATCTTCACAAATGGCCGCATCGATGTCTGAGAAGAGCTCACATCTTGAAGAACATATATGCTTCCGTTGACAACATGAAGGCATGGACGATGAAGTACAAGGGAGCCCCGCTTCATTTTCTCAAGATGATGAGGGCCAATGCGGTTGAGCTGCAAGCACGTATCTGGAGTCAGATCCAGAACTATGAGGACCTACTGCAACTCATCACTAGCATACAGGGTTCCCATGCACGAGTATTCAAGAGCATGGAAATTGTGGTGCACACACATGTGATTCCATCACTTGGGACTATCACCCAAGCAAAGACCAAGAAGTAGGTCCAAGAGGAGCTTGACTCATACTTCAACGAGTTGATGCGTGTCACCACCAGTCCAGGATTCCCTATCAGTGCAGACATCATGCGCAAGTATGTTACTGGTTCAGCTACATTGAGGACAATGATGTGCATGTTTTCAGATGAGTTGGACAGAAGAGCTTGAGCAGTGTACTTGGATGCCATGGAGGCAAGGTTCAGGTTCCAGATGGATGTCACAATGGAACACATGGACGCTATCAGAGACTACCAATCTTGGCACCAATATGTTATTGTTGATCAACATGAGGATATCGAGCAGTTAGACTTCTATAATTGTCTAAGTCAAAGTGGTGTCTAGTTTGGCTTGTTCAAACCATTGTTCACATGGGTACATGTGCATTGTAATGTTGAGTCATGTCAAGTGTAAGTCAAGTGTCAAGATTGAATGTAACAATCATAGAGTAGGTGAAGATTTATGAGGGTATTTGAATGGTCACAAAGGGAAATGTCAAGGGTCAACCCACTCTTTGCTATAAATAGTCCCTCATAACTCATTGTATAGGCTTTTGGTTAGCCAAATTTCTAATAAGACTATCTTGAAGAAGGCTTGGACAGTATTGAAATGCACCTTGGATTCTCCACTGCACCGAGCTAGTACATCTCTTTGGACGTGCAGGCGGATGTGGCTGTAATGTTCCACTGTTAGGGCTAGTAGGTTTACATGGTGTATTGTAAGATTGTGATTTACACTTCTTTAATAATAAGAGCCAACACATTTTCATGCATATGTTGTTTTTGTAGTTGGATTGTTTCGGTTGCCTTAATGATATATGTTGTTTAACTTATGTACTTGTATATGAATTGATTTGTATGAAATTATATGAATATTGTTGTTAATGTGTTTCATATGTTGTTAATGTTGTAACCATCCTTGTCGACTGCTCTGCTGGACATCAAATAGACCTTTCTCATGAACCTTGCTATATCAACTGTCACACTTGTCTTGGACTGATCTGTGAGTGCTGTTCATGTTATCTTTCTTTGTATGTTGTGACTACCACATCTGAGTGGAATTCTCTGACAGAAGCTATACATTTCCTTTGTGTGGTGTGTTCCTACCGAGTTGGGATTGATCCCTTTCAACCTGGAACTCACCTTCACCTTCCTCTCCCTTCGAAGTGTTGGAATCTCTCATACACATTCCTTGACTCTCTACATCAGTCACACCCTTGCTACTGACATAGTTATCTTACTTGCATCTATGTGACATCACGATCAAGGAATTACCTTACGACCCACTACTAGGACCCTACACCAAACGGTCTGTAGAGCCTCTAATCTACACCTACTTATCTACCATTTTCCTCAATCATTCCTTATCTTTCCTTATCTTTTGCCTCATTTTCACCATAAAACCACCCAGATCATTACATTAGGTGTTATTAAGCATGATTAAGTAAGTTTTGCTAATGGATGACTATTTGTTTAGATTTTGACTTACTTGCAGGCATCCTGCAACTATCTGGTGATCCTGCAGCTATCTGATGATCCTGCAGCTATCTGAACATCCTGCAGCCTTTTTGTTAAATGCAATGTTCCACGTGTCGGTTTGCCAGATGAGCCACATGGGCACTTAGGTGTCAACGTGCTCGAGGTTCCTGTCCTATTTTTCCAGCCATCCATGTCATCTTTATCCACGGTCAAAGCAGGGCAAGTCACGGTCAACTCAAGGCAGTTTAGCGGTGATTGTGAGCTGCTTGGTCACGTCATCCTAAACGGTGATTTGTCCACGTTCTACAGATGGCAAGGGACATGATCCAACATGGGATTAGTTACCCATGACGACAGAACCACCAACTCGTCCACGCAGCCGCATGAAGTGTCAAAGAACCATGAATACGCATAACAGTCATTTACTTTTCAGTTATTTAGTTGCACGGATAG
>APFE030359660.1:0-24124 GCA_000404065.3 Pinus taeda
CTTAAGGAAGGATAACTCTCCACAAGCCATATGCCTGTACATACAATAATCCTTGACACAATTTCTTGACATTCTCCATGTGGAGTCTCTAGCTCTATATAGGCCTCATACATGCAATACCATGGATCATTACCATGGTTCCCTCATACCATCCACTAATACCATGGGCCCATTACATTATTACTAACTACTTGTTGTCCCTTACATGATATGGGTTAACCACCTTATTTATTACTATGGCCCATCCCATTATTACATTATTACCTTGGGTACCTCCCTTGGTACCCCATATTATCCCCCCTAGGTATATAACAAGTTTCCATCGATCCATGGGGCATGTCATTGGGCAGAGGAAGACCCATGGATATATTGTCACATTTTCTCCAAGCCCAATGAACCGGTCAGTATCGTTGTGGAATGGTTAGCAAAGTAGCATGAAGCAGCATCCTAGAGAGCACCACCAGTAGCAGAGGTAAACATACTGGCATGCATTAAAGGCAAGAGAAAGATTGTTGGTAGCATAGAGGTAGAGAAAAGTTGCAAGTTTAGAGTAAACCCACTTGTTTTAGAAAGAAAATTTGGCAATAGAGGTGAAGAGGCAATAATGTGACATGAGGAACGCGCAAAGGTAGAGAGAAAAAAAGAGGATGGAGGAAACAGTGAAGGAGTTGCATGAGTTGAAGGAACAACTTTGAAAGGAATAAGAGCTGCATAGCCAAGAGAAGGAAGTGTAGCAAGGACAGATAAACAGAGGGTGAAACATGTACAGACATATGAAAATGCATCCGTATAGGTAGTAGACTCATCTGAGCAGCTGGCACAAAGCAGACAGGGTGAGCATTTGCAGGAGCAGGACTCTGCTCAAAAGATTGAACAAGCACTTGAGCATATGGATACAGAGATGAAGCAACCATATTTAGAGAAGGAAATTGACCACATGCCTTACCACGAAGAGTTTGACCCACCAGCTTCACCAGATCTAGAAGCAGAGAAAGTCCCAAGCGACAAAGGAGATACTGAGATCCTTGGAGACAACCCGGAAGAAGAGACGCACAACATATAATTTGATGAGTCACAGCATAGAGTTGTACAATCATGCAGAGTGTCTACTCTGAATGACCACACATATCCTCCATAGTTTGAGGAACGAGTGATCATATTTGATGTGCGGAAGTATCCAACAAATTTGGCCGATTCTACCAGAGCATATGCCAAAGCCACTAGCTCGAGTGTTTGCTTTTTGATAGCATAGAACGAGCGAATGGCTAAGGAGTTACAAACAACCAAGAAGGGAGGAGAATTGGTTGCAACATCTACCCGAGAAAAGTTCAAGAAGACAATATTGGATGAAGTATCGTTCCTTGAGACATCCATGCGGGTGTTGTATTCGAGATTTGGTACCATGCATAAGGCAATTTTCCATCTCAATGGTTGGCAGCAGTGATGTTCTTGGAGTGCACGTATCTTGTTAAACGTGCATATTTTTGTTGCCCACATGAAAACATGGACAATGAAATACAAGGAAGCCCTGTTACACTTGGCCAAGATGATGAAGCCCAGAGAGGTTGAGCTAGAGGCATGTATCCAGAGTCAGATCCAGAACTATGAAGAACTCCCACAACTCATCACAAGTTTGCAGGATTCCTATGTAGGGGTATTCAGATGCATGGATTTTTTTGTGCAAGCACATATGGTCCCATCTATTCGTACACTTGTCGAGGGAAAGACAAAGGCACAAGTTTGACTAGAGCTTGACTCGTAGTTTGACAAGTTGATGCACGTACCACCAACGCAGATTTGGAAATCAGTGCAGACACCATGCATGAGTATGTCGCTAGTCCGGTTGCACTAAAGAAAATGATGTGCATGTTATTAGACAAGTTGGAAGGAGGAGCCAGAGAAGTGTACCTGGATTCAACAAAGGAAAGAGTTTGTTTCCAAAAAGATGTCCCCACATAATAGACAGATACCATTGCAGATTACCGAGTTTGGCATCAGTTCCCTACCATCGACATCATGAGGATGTAGAAGAGTTGGTCTTCCCATAGTTGTCTGAGTCATAGGGATGTCTTGCATGGCTTTCTCAAGCCTATTTTGTCTCACATGGGTACAAGTGCATATTGTATGTAACGTCTTGTCATGTGGAAGTTCAAATGTCAATAGATGAATGTAACAGTCATAGAGTAGTTGAAGAGTCATGAGGGTAGATGAACAGTCACAAAGGGGAATGTCAACGGTCACCCCACCCTTTGATCTATATAGTCCCTCATAACTCAGTGTAGAGGCTTTTGATCAGCCAAGCTTTCAATAGGAGTATCTTAGAGAAAAATTGGAGAGTATTGTAACGAGCCTTGACTTCTCCAAAATGTAGAGCTAGCACAACTCTTTGGAGGAGCAGATGGTAGTGACTGTAATGTTCTGCTATCGGGACTAATGGTCAGTCATGGTTGTACTGCATGATTGGAACTTTCACTTCTTAATATAATAGAACCAGCATGTTTCATGCATATGTTGTTATTGTATTTTAGCTATCTTGTTTACTCTAATGATATATGTATATGTTTCCTTACAAATGTGTGTATAGACTCTTTATGTATATGTATGTATGAATCTTACTGAAATGTGTTGTTGGTTTAACCATGAATTTGGATTGTTAGCTAACTTTCTTTCTAGTTTTTGATGCATCTTCACTCATGTGTTCCCTTCTTAGCCGCATTATTTCACAAGTTTCCAAGGGGTGCACTTACCTCACTTTTCGCGTGCTAGAACCGTTCATGCACCTTCCTTGGCTTGTTGTGTATGTCACACCCTTGCTACCAATAGTGACATCTTACTTGCCTCTGTTTGCAACCGCAGTCAAGGGGATACCGTACAACCCACTGTTGGGACTCTTACATGAAACAACCTGAGGTCTAATTTGGACTTCTTACTGGGGAGATCCCCTGACATGTTGGCGGGTCCAGCACCCTCAATATTTCTGGCGCTACGAGGACCAAATTACAAGCTGTGTCCTCCATCCTATTTTGAATCTTTGCATATCTATCATGGATTCTATCACACTCATCCTTCCACGTGCCTTTCGCATGCTGAACCTCTCAACATCACGAGGGATGTGTTTGATCTCTTATCTGAATTCACATATGATGGTGAAGGTGAGGTAGCCTGGTATGATTACTTAGAATACTTCTATGCATTCCTTGAGGATGCAGATGAGTTATATGTAGAAGAGGTCAACTTGCTGCTTGCATACACACTTCATGAATCTCCACAATAGTGGTGCTGAAGTCTACCTTCCAGCAGCGTGCACTCACTTGAGCAGTTCTGTGATCTCATTGAGTCTACTTTCCATCATTTTGATCCAAGACCTCTTAACAAAAAACTATTACAACAACAGAAGGCCCTGCATGAATCACCTAAGGAATTTTGGGACTACTTCTGTGTGTTTCAGCTTCAAGCTTTGAAAAGTTAGATGAATTTCCCATATCTCATGGACATATTTGAGTTCTATATTACCAAATTTGTTAACCCTAAAAGAAAGTTCAAGCCCAAGCCCCGTAAACATACTTCGATGATGGAGTTTCACAATCACAGATGGACACAGTTGTTGTTACAAGTGATTGTTAGCCATCCCCTTATCAAACAACTCGACCACTGCAGAGTGATGTGGGCGAATAGGCACACACATCTGTTCAAGTATCACATCCTCCCAACATCGCTTCTCTCAATTTTTGCGTAGATTTGGTTGTGAAGCCCATGGGTTCTCACATGCCCATTTTACCTCAACCTTCATCTTCATACTTTGATGATCCTCCGGATGACACTATCTTATTTTCTTCCATTCCAGACTCCACACTTTTTTTGAATGAGGATCAAGCCATTGACGAAGTTGGTGTTACACAACCAACCTGTGTTGTTATTCATGAAGAGTATGACTGGGAGCTTGAGCATCAATCCTCGACAAAGGATGACTCCCTTCTGTCTGAGCCTCCTCCGTTCTTTCCTGACATATTTGGTGATTATGCCATCCATGATTTCACATGTGTATCTCCATCTATAGATTCACCCAATGTTGATCATTCACAGAACACACCTGATGTCAGTCCATCATTCAAAAATGGAGAGGACAAATTATTTGTTGAAAATCCACTCGATTTTTCATCTTCTTTTTCCATAAACAAAGATGGTGAATCTTTTCACTTCTCATCTACCCCTCTGTTTGATTCATCTGATCATGAGGATACCGATGAAATCATTGATTTTGTTGATCATAGTTGTCTTGATCTATTTAACCCCATATTTGATCATGATGATGATATTATCGCAATTGATTTTTCCAAGACACCTATTTATGGTGATCTATCTATCGATGAAGTCGAAACCCCACAAACTATCGAGGCACCTCAGCTCAAGCTGATGGCTGTGTTAGGCCCTTGCTGTCCTGACGTTGGCTTCACTTATGATAAGGAAATTTTTGAAACACCCAAGGCTCCTCATCACTCATTTGTATGCATGGAAGATCAATCTCACATGTACACGACACAATTTGTCTTTGTTTCTTTCATTTGATTTCATTTCATAGTCAAGAATATGCATATGTTTAATAGCTACATGCAGCATCACAAAAGACCATGGAAAGTCCACGAATTACATGTCACGCACTTGCACTCATGTATGTTATGTGGACACATTTAAACTTAGAATGTGTTTGTCTTCATTGTTATATCTTTCATGTTTGTTGGTTTGCACAAAATTTTTGTTCGCGAACCATGCCTTCACTAGCATGGGTCAACCAATGTGCCAATGGATGAATTGGAAGTATCAGTTTATGTGAGCAGGCCCATGCAACGTTGGTTTAGGAGTAGGAGTAGTGTTTTCTTTCGGTTTGTTTGCTTGCATGCATGTTTTCTTCTTACTTTTCATGTTTGTTTTCTTTCTCACTTGTTTTCTTACTCGCTTTTCTTACACATTTAATTATGCTTTTTCTTTGTTTTTTTGTTTGTTTGCTTGTTTACATCCCTAGGTTAGTTTTGCATGAAACCATGCACAACTCTTGAAACAAGCTGGGTAAACTACAAGAGGACTTTTATAGTTATCAATACTTGGTTATATTTTGTCTTTCCTCTATACTAAGAACTTGTTATCTTGAGTCCATGACACACCAATGGAAAATATGTATTGTCGGAGTGAACCTTGGTGAAAACACAACGCTTGCACGCTAACTAGTGTCACCTGCTCTAGTCAGTTGTTTTTGAATTAATCCTTGGTAGCTCAATCAAGTAGACTAAGGTGAGGGGGAAAACATTAACAATAATGTCAGATGTATATAGAAAATAATTCTCTGAGGGAACAACTTCTTCTGCTCTCATTACGTCAGGATCCCCATTCCTCCTCTGAAATGAATAAGTGCTATGCACAATTATGAAAACTGAAAAATAAAAAAATGAAAAAGTGAAATTTTTCAAACAAAAAATGAAAAATGAATAAGGCGAAAGAAGAGAAAGGCTTCTTGCATAGAGAAGTGATGAAAGTAACTCTACCAGGGTACTGACTAGGCTTGCTGGAAGTAGAGAGATGCTTGTTTTCCTGCGTAACTCCGTCGGGGTACTATCCAGGCCTGCTGGTAGTGGAGCAACACCGGAGATGAAACTAAAACTATGATGAACATAAGGCTTGTGCACCAATATACCCTTCACTCCAGTTGAAACAACTGTGTTGACTTGGCCTGGAATGTGTGTTGGTCGATGAAGAGCTTGGCAGATGCTACATCTTACAATCAAGTAAGTGTGTAAACCAAGACAAAAAAAAAACTAAACAATACTTCCGGAGGTATTAGACTTTATTTTCATGAACAATATCCATTCAGAGAGCTGGAGTTCTACTACTCTGTCACCAAGTGTTGTAGCGACTACAACCACCCTCCAAATTTTTTTCCTTAGCTTTGTTTTAGAGCCTCCCTACCAACCATCCTTAGCAACATGTCTTACATGGTCAAGTACATAAGCTTCATTGGTTTTTCATCAGCTTTCCAACATGTGCATGATTCTTTGCTTCACTCCACTCATAGGCTACCTCTCTAGACTTGGTCCAGCTGCTCTTGAGAAAATCCCTCAGAAAATTTGGTAATTCTTGAGGGGAACCAGCCTTCCCTCCAGAAATTGCGTAAATCTGACTAGCAGTCTGCTGGGCTCAGAAATTGTATAATCCTGTCAAACAACCTTCCTCTAAAAAATTGCACAATTTGGCCCAAAAATGTAGCTCAACCCAGAAATTGTGAAATTCTGGGCAGTAGTCAGTTTCCCTCCTAGAAATTATGCAATCCCTTTGGACAACCACCCCAGCTTCCTCCCAAAAATTGTGCAAAAATGCTTCTCAGTCAAGCAGGTTATTGTATGTGCCTTCAATTTGACCAGTTCCACCTGCGATTGAGAAAACTTGACTTGCATGCATGGGCTGCTTTTTCCTAGAATATAAAAAATCAACATGCAAAAAGTATCACTAGATCTTAGGGATTTATTTTTAGCAGCTGAAGGTTACATGCAAAGATCGTTTTAGAAGCTTTCCTCCAAGTGTCCCTTTTTCCTAGATTTGTGGCAAGCGTGTCATGATCCTTAGACTTATTTATTCGATGCTTCAGAGCTAATTCTTCACATCGATCTTGGATCTCTGACATCCCACAGTACATCCAGGAGACTTCAGCACATCCAACTCAGCTATTTCCAAGTAAGTCCTCTTTACTTGTCTTTTGTAGCATTTCTGTCGTTTTTTCTATTTTGGCTTGTGTGAGTGTTGTTTGCTTGATTTGTGTGAATGCTTACTGTCATTTGCAGGCATTCTATATTGTATAAGCAGCATTTTAGATTTCATTAGCATCTCACTCTTGTCGCATGCATGAAACTATTTTGTGTGAACAATCGCCGATTCAACGACTCGTTTCACACACATGCATGTTGTTCCATTTTTTGAATCTTGCATTCACTGTTTGCATGCATCATCATTCACTCTTGCTTACACTCATTATCTCCATGCATTCACATCTTCATTTTCTTTCAGTTTCCTATCGGTGGGTCTAGGTAACCTTGGCTTGGAATCTACCTTGTTCAGAAAACATTATGCAATTATGAGAGGGAAAGCTCTACCTTCCTCCCAAAAAATGCACAAATGTGGTCGGTAATTACCCTCCAGTATTTCTTTGTGTAATTTTGAGAGGTAGTGACTACACGCTGAGAAAATTGTGCAATGCAGTCCCTGGGCCTGCATCACTTGCTAGCTGAAATTGTGCATTGCGAAATATCAGCACCTAGCAGGCCACTCTGGATTACGCATTATGCAATTCCATCAGTCAGCCAACCTCCTGACAATCCAGACTACCTTTTGCATAGTTCTGACAGTCAGTCTCCTGGCCTCTCAGTGAAAATTACACAATCCTTGCTAGTAGTTCCCCGGGTATGTTACATGTCATCCCTCAAGTTTTTTTTGGTTTTAACTAACAGATTTCTTGCCATGGATTTCGCCATGTCTCCAGATATAGAAGGTGTTTTTCTATCTCTTAGTAGTTCAGGATCAATGGCCTCCAAGAGAGTAGGGTCCATGGACACCGATGGAATAGCAACTGGAGCAGCAGTTGAGTGAGTGTCTATGAGTTTGTTGATATACGAAGACACCAAGTTGATCGTAGACAAAGATATCAAAATGAAATGACAAGAGGTCAATGATGCATTCTCAGGCATATTTGGGGAAGATATTAAATACCTCCAAGTCTATGTGAACATTCACAAGTCTGGCTTGTGCTAAATTTCATACATGTATCTCGTGTTCCCATGCATGGACATGATACATTGGATGATGTCGCACACTGACCTCGAGATGATGACATTAAGCAGTGTCAGTAGGATAGAGATTTCTACCTTCAGGGCACAAGACTATCAACAGATGTACCACTTTCCGAAGCCAGTGATCACCGTGGAGACACCCTTCACCATACCCAATAGCGATGCCAACTCTAGGGATATCTTGAAGAAATGAGTGAAGGAGCCAACCAAATTTAGGATGAAACCCAACTAGATTTACAAGACAAAGATACTGTGGAATGCATATTAGTACTTGGTCATCTTTGTGTGTCACTTGTATGGCCAAGACAGAACATAAACCTTCCCACAAAGATAGGTGATCGCATTGGACCAACTGGGTAGTGAAGGAAAAGCATGCAACTGGTCCGACATGTTGGGTCACATCCTAAAAGAAAAGGTAACTGGATCTCGACAGTCGCCCAAAGGTTAGCAAGAAGAAATCTACATGTTCGATTACATCTTGCATGCAATTTGTGCCTGTCAGTAGTTCTCGAGCTTGAAGTGGGCATGGACAACAGTGGAAACCTCTGTGAACACTTATTGTAAAAAAAATTTGAATGTAGCTTCTGAGGAGTCATCGCATAACTGTCAGATCATTTCATCACCTCGGTGTAAAAGATAATATCTGAGTAGGATCCACCTTGCATGTCAAAGGAAACAATGGAGGCACTGATTGAAATAGCGGATTGGTATGTCACACCTCTTGGCACCTTAATACAGATGTACAATGCGAAGAAGCCTCAACATGTTTTGCCAAAGTTTTCCATGGACAAGCTCGTCATGCAAGAAGTATCGTACCACATCTCGACAGGAACGTCTGCTAGGCTACACTGGAAGAATAAGGCACCTTGGCCCACTATTCCATTGTAGATTGGGTTGTACAAGATACAAAATATCAAGCATGCAGGTGCTGAAACAGAAGAGTTAAAGAAATTTCCTTTCGGCATGAGGAGCTTCAATCCGTATGACCCGCATTGTTTGGTGAAGGATCACTGCAGGAGAGTATAGTTTTCGTGGATCCATGGGGGATGTCATTGGGTGGAAGAAGAACCATGGAGATATTATTATAGCTTCTCTAGGCTAAATGACTTGGATGGCATTACTGTGGAATGTGTTAGTGTCGGTATCTTCATCCCTCCGTCGATGATCAAATTCTCTTGTTGCATTGCATATTAGGTGTCTCGCTTAGTTAGCTGCATTCCATTAGGAGCATGGATCATATGACGATAGTGGCTTGTTGTACATTTTCCCTCATGTCCTTTACCTGCTGGCTCATTTCCATTCATCAATATCATCTGTAGTCACTTTTTGTATTTAAATTTGGAAGAGTCATTTCTAGGGTTTCAGTTTCATTAGATCTAGGGTTTCATCAGAAAGGTCTTTAAAATGTCCAATAACGATTAGTAGGCATATGAGGAGGTTGAATAAAGTTCCAGTACCAATAAATTTCATAGTCACTTGCTCAGAAATGTATTTTTCCTCAAAACCCTGTTTTGAGGAAAAACAGAGTATTTTAGGCTTTTATTATATAAATTGATGTAATTTTTGTTCTCTCATATGTAAATAACTTTAGTGGCAACCCTGGTCACCTTGCCAAGCTTCAGCAACTCCATCCCCTGCAAGGCAAAAAGAAATCAAATCATTCAGTTCATCAAAGGCAAAAATAAAGTAAAACAGAGTTTAAAAGTAAGTCTTAATGCAAACATTACAAAAGTGGGTTTTATGAATGAAAAATCAAAATCTCTTGTATATAAATCATTTTTCATGATTCAAAGAGCTCATTTGCATTCAAAGAATAAATATTGAGCAAGAGAAGGTCGTGTTGAACAAAAGGGAGAAAAATTGCAAGCAAAACTGTGCAAATTCGTGGGCGCGGTGCATTGGGTGAGAGGCGTAGTGCATACAAGTGGCACGGCGCATTGGGTGAGAGGCGTAGTGCATAAAAGTGGCGCGGCGCATTGGGCCAGCCTCGACAGTGTAAAAAATACACTCGCGGGACGCATATAATAGGCGCGGCGCATTGGGTTTGTGGCACGACGCATAGAGTTGTAAGCCCGATTTCGCCCATAAACCCTCTCAAATTTCCAAATTCGCTCAATTCTACGGTGTGCAAGTAAGTCAAGCCTTATTCCCTTGATAGTGAATGAGATTTTCTTAACGTTTATTGCGGCTTAGTGAAATAAAACTCAAACCCTACCTCCTTGCAATTTTTGCTCAAAAACAATTGCCTAGGGTTTGCATTTGTATTTTTGCTGCCAAGTCCACTCTACCACTCCCTCACTCTTTGACTCCTCCATTTATTTTCCAGTTTCATCCACTCATTCCATAATTCCCATATTCCTAAAAATCATTCACCCCTATCCCCAATTCCCATTATCCCGAACCCTAGCTACAAAATTCCAAAACCCTAATTGCTATCCCATAGCCTAAAACCTGTCCCTAAAACCCTTCCATTCCCCAAAAAACTTGTCATAACATTCCCAAAACCCCGTATACCTTTTCCCTCCATAGTCCCTCATGCATTCTCATCCTTGGTGGTAGAAAACTAAAAACACCATAAATCTCTTCATACTCATCAAGAAAAATCATACATTAAGAAACATGGAATTTGATCCTTCCTATGACCGAGATGAAGAGACACAGTGGCTCTCTTACAGAAATGCATGCACCAAGGAGACCTCACAAGGGTGGCAAACATATACGAGAGGAGCCTACTTCACTTTCCAAGCTACAGGCTTACCCTCTTACTATCACATGCTTTCAACACCAATACTGTTATCAGTTCTGTGAGATGGTTGCGAGAGTCTAGTACCATCATGAGTTGGCCAGGTTTTTTGTACTCCATTTACATAATGGCCAAGTCACTCTTGCAGATGTGACATTCACCTTGACGCCGGAGTCTATTTCTCTACCAACCGACATTCCAAATGTCGGAGAGTAGTGGAATAAAAGGCAATAGATTGACAGGGAACAGTATGAGCCTTACATCAAGGCTAGTTACCAGAGACATCTCAGCAGAGTTTTTCCCTTCCGATATCTGAAAGACTCATATGCTCCCTTGATGAAACTCATAATAAAGTATTTTAGCTGCAAGGGCCGATTTTCTCGCCTATATGCTTATCACAGCAGATTTTTGATGCACCTGACCAGAGTGAGAATAATGAATCTCCCCTACTTTATTTTACGGAACATCGAGAAGATGACCACCTTAGTGGAAAGGAAGACTCCTTAGTAGCAGTACAATAGTATATATCATTTTTCACTCATCAAAATTTTGGTCATGCATCAGCTTGGTTTGCAAAACATCTCATGGCAGGATTTCATTTCTCATGAGGTCTTCACGGCTCCTTAAATACCTCCAAAAGCTTTTCATGAGACAGGTGGACCTTCACATCAGTAGGAGAGTCATGAGACATAGGCCGCTAGTGTGTCGGTGTTTGTCACCTATCAAAAGGGCACTAGACGGTTGTTTGCAGCAGCAAAGTGAGTATTATCTCCACCCGGGGTGGAAAGGGTCTCTCTTCCTCCATCAGCAGAGCAGGTTCAAGACAAGGGAAAGTGGCCATTACATGATGAGGGGCCTTCAGGAGAGCAGGAGACAGATTTCATTCTCATTTAGGAGGATGACACTGATTTGGGCACACAAAGCTCAAAGTTGAGGGAGATCATTCAGGAGCAACAACCAGACATTAATGCTTTGTCCCTCAACCTAGAGAGGCTAAGTGGATAATTAAATACCTGGAGCAAAGAAACAAGCAGCTAGAGGACCAATAAACCATTATGGAGCTTCAAAACATACGGGAAAACCGACAAGCTGCCAAAAGGAGGAAGGTGAAGCTCACAACACTTGAGCAAGAATTCAATGTTGATCATGAGTCTTGGCTTGAGAGAGCTAATATCCATTTGGAAAACTTTCTAGAGAAGGCCAATAGGGAGAAAACAATGTTGAGGCACATGGCCTACCATTACTTGGCAATAAACAAAGTGTGCAAGGCAAGAATCAGGAACTTGAAGGCCAAGTTGAAGAAGGCATCGAAGAGGCGAAAGGAGAAAGATAGACTTCAGATATTGGCTGAGGCTTCCTTGGCCCAACACAGCACTTGATGGAGAGAACTCAGCCCAAATTTCAAAAAATTTGGGACACTTTTTGCATTTTTTGAATTTTTGGGCCAAAACACAGGTTTTTCTGCCCAATGCGTCGCGCCACCTGGCGTTCGCTTTTGATGGGGGACTCCTTTTGATGAAAACTCAGCATTTTTGGATTTTTCATGGAAAAATATGCATGCCTACCAATGGCCAAGAAATTTTGACAAGTTTTGAGCCCCCAAAAGGGTTAAAAACAAGTAACAAATGACCTTTCTGCCCGTTTTTTGACACACAGGAAGCAATGTTGGGAGAACTCAATTTTGGAGGGGTAAATGGAGGCAAAATTCAACAATTCCACCTGTTCTGAAATGTAGACAGGTAGTCCTTTCCAACAAGCATAATTGGAGAAAATTCGGACACTGGGAAGGCCTCCAAAGCAGCTGAAAATAGGCGCTATGCATAGGGAAATCAGTGTAGCGCATTAGGGAAATTTTGCTCAATTTGACCAAAAATACTCTGTTTTTTGCCTACTTTCTTGATAGTTTGACTTTTCTCCTTCTTAATGTCAAAATCATGATGTAATTTAATGTAATTTGATGGATCTTGATGTAATTATGCTAAATTTTCACTCAAAGAGGTAGATTCATTCATCAAAAAGTAGTTTTCAACTGAATGAATCAATTATGTGGTTTTTAGAGGCAAGTTGTTCTGTTGCCTACTTTTTAGTTCTTAGTTTATAATTGGTTGGAAAAGCTCCTAAACTTATGAGCTCGACCCCTAGAGGTTAGGATGAGTTATTCCTTGCCTATATCTTGTGATTTTTCAGTCATTAGCATGGTTGGAATTTTAAGAAAGCTTGGGGCTTCATTATATACTCATATCAGTAGTTTGGCTAAGGAATAGACCAGGGTTTGCAACACTTTATGGGATTCATGTGGCATCTTGCTTTGGTATTGTGTTTTCTTCTATAAATTGTAAGTTTACATGTGTTTTATGTATGCCATCATCTCTCTTTGCTTCATCTTAACTAAATCAAACAAGGATAAAGGTAGAATCCATTGAAATTGCAGTGCTCTACCTGCGGTTTTCTTAGTTATTTATGTTTTCAGCTATTTGAAGAGGATCCTTGAGGTTTCTTTGCCCTCTTCAACTCTTCACCTATCTAAATCTCTCCATTTCATTCAATTTAAAGTACCAAATCATTTGCCTACCTTGCCCCATAGAGATCTCTGCAAAACTGAGCCTCATTCCCCACACCCAAATCTGCCTTTCCATCTGAGCCAACAAAACATCATTAAATTTCAATCAAGCTCTTTTGCACACATACCTAACCTAAGATCAGTATTCATATCAGTCATCTCAAGACCTCATTGATCATATTTTGCTGAGATTGACAAGGAGAGAGCCCTCTCATGACCTGGTAGGGCTAGCTACCAGGTTAAGCGTGGTTTGATGTTGTCCTAGGTCCTACCTTTCTGATCCTGAGGTAGATTTAGGCTCTAACATAGTGGCGACCATACTGGGGAAGAAATTGTTTATTTGTTAGTGTTCTTCATTTTATAAACTACAAACGGAGTCTGAATATTATCCAAGTAGCCTTTGAAACACTTTTGCTTTGCATTAGCACAAGTAGATAAAAGCTACTTCAGTCAATCTTCGGTCTAGTCTTATAAATGGAACATTTGGCCTACAAAATGCCCCAGTATATCTGATAATTCTAAGCTTTTGGATGATAATTTTAGAATTTGATAGGCTGAACAAGTTGGTAATGTCCATTTTCTTTCTTGGAAAGAATGCCACACTGGCTTTCAGAAGACACACCAAAGCAAATCTAGATCCAAATCCACCTCTTGTGTATGGAAATCCTAATATTATTCCGAGAATCCTTCACCAAGAAAGTTATGTGATTCCTATGTTCAAACATCATTCATGTCCTGTGCTTTTTTAGTATCTTGAAGATCTTAAGTTTGACAAACAGTTTGATCTGTCGCTGTTTGAGATTAAATCCGAAAGTGCTATTGGTTCTACTGTCCTAAATCCAGAGTTTTTCAAATATCTTGAAACTAAAAAGTCCAATAAATCAATTAACGATTATATCTTGAAACAACTTCAAATTTCCATTGTGGCTACGAACATTCTTGAATTCTTAGAGTCTGCATCTACAACTATTGGGTCATCCGCAATTGCATCTAGTTTAGAAATCCCCACCGAACCTCCTTTCATCCCACCATCCCCGTGCAACCTTCCATCTCTGATCAAAAGCCTGTAGTGGTGTCACCTCCATCTACTCCTACTTCTCAAGCATCAAAAGTTTCATCACCTCCATCCACACCACATACACCTCATACATCAGCTGCACCAACTCCCCCTACATCCCCAAGACCAGTTGCAAATCCACCTAGAGCAATGGCTCCCCAGTTTGGACCCCTTCTGTTGCCACAAAATTTGGATGACATGCCCACTGATTATAAAAGAAAAATTCCATTGTTTGATGGCACTCCTCACAGTGTTACAACTCAACAACATGTGGATAGGATGACATATTTCTTTGACCTTCATGAGATTGATGTAGAAAATGTGACTATGAGACTATTTGTACAAACGCTTGGAGGAGAAGTGAGGAAGCAGTTCAAAGCTTTGTTGGCTACAAGTATCACTACATTGACTAATCTTCAGAGAAAATTCTTGGATCACTGGGAAGTGAAGAAAAACCCTCTTCAGATCCTTTCTGAATATGAGAACATCAAGCGAAATGTTGGTGAGTTTGTTCAAGATTATTGTATTAGATTCAATTCTGTTTATAATGAAATTCCTGATCATATAAAGCCACCTATGGGGCTGGCTTTGATTAAGTTTCTAGATGGTTTCGATCCTAATATGGCCTATCAATTAAGAGAAAGAGATCCGGCCACTTTGGAAGACATGCAGAAAATTGCAGTTAACGTTGAAGCTAATCTGCTTGCAAAGAGAGCTAGAACAAAGGCCAAAAAGAAGGTAACAATAAAGGAAGAGGTTTCCACTTCAGATCAAGTGCTCTGGAATATGGAGAAGATGTTTTAGAGATTGACAATTGATAAGCCTGAAACACAAGTCATAAATCCAAACTTCCGTGGTCAGCAACAACCACAATTTAGAATCAAGCAAAGAGAGTAGCGAGCACAAGACCAAGCAATGCAGTAGCAAGTGAAGACACCCTTACAACAGAATTTTGTACATGCTCTGGAATCAGATGAAGAGGAGAATTTAATTAGAGAAGAGAATCATTTCTTTACACCCGATGATATGCCAATTTTTATCACTGAAGATGAGGAGTATTCCAAGAATTCAACTGTACAAAGGGATGAAAATTTCATCTTGGCAAATGAAACAGTTCTTGAGGAGAAGTATGATGAATATCAAAGAGGATACATAATGCTTTGTTAGCCCAGTAGTGACAATATTCACTCAGAAGTAGAGATGTGCCTATAAATCCATTTCAGAAAAGGAAGGAGACAACAAAGCCAAAGAATGATCCTCCCATTGTGCAAAAAAAGGGAAAAGAGACAACTGACCCTACCATTATCAAAATGCCATCAACAAATGAAAGATCCAATCATCGAAGTGTATCAAAGGAGAAAACTGAAAAGAAGGATGTTTCAATGAAAGAGGTAGAGAAAACTTCAGTTTTTAACTTAGAAAATGAAATTGCTAAGTTAAAAGTATCTATTCCTTTGACTAAGCTGATGAAGAATAGCAGCTACAAGGTCAGGTGTCTAAGATTTTGAATTTAGATCTATCATCTGATATGGTGAAAGTGGATGATGATAGACCTGAGTTGATTATTGGTCCACCATTGGAAGGTCAGTCTCAAGATAGTGATGTAGCTCCTTTTTACATCAGTCTTAGGGTGCATGACTAAGTACTACACAATGTTATGCTTGATTCCAAAGCCTCTCATAATCTCATGCCTAAGGCCATCATGGAGAAATTGGGATTGGATATCACTAGAAAGTATCATGACCTTTACTATTTTGATTCTGGTATAGTAAGGTGCATTGGTCTTATTAAAGATTTGGTGGTTAGTTTGGATCAGATTCTGGCTAAAAATGTTTTGATGGATGTGGTTGTGGCGGATATACCTCCTCGATTTGGCATGCTTCTTTCCAGATCTTGGGGAGAAAAGATTAAAGGGACAATGCAGCTTGATTTATCCTATGCTACTATTCCCGTGTTCGGTCAAATGAGTAAATTATACCGGGAGCAAAAGATGAAGTACATGATCACTAGCAAGGAGAAACCGATAATCATCCAATCAACTATGTACATACTGATTTAGAATAATTTGTTTTGTATTTAGATAGCTTTAATGATGTAAATAGCCAAGTAGTTGAAGTAGAAGACATTCCAGAGATCACTAAAAATTTCAGAGAGGTCTTAAAGCAAGAAAGACAAAGACTTGATAGTACCGCTAAGCAATCAGCCTTCTGACAGCAGCAACATATTGATGGACAGCAAGGAAAAATAACAGAGCAAACTGAATTTTAGCATCTGGAAGAGGACGAAGCAGGCCTGTGGAGCATGGATTTTGATGGCGCAGTAGGAAGGGAAGGTGTTGGAATTGGCATTTGGATATGCGGCCCTATTTTCGCCCCAAACAAAGTGCCAAGAAATGTAAGGGTTTGTTCTTATAAACTAGCTTTTGATTGTTCAAATAATAAGGCTGAATATGAGGCTTTAATTGCTGGTTTGAAAATTCTTAGAAATTTAAATGCTAAAAGGATTTCAGTGTATGGTGACTCCGAGTTAGTTATCAAACAAGTGAGAGGGGAATACCAAGCTAAGAATCCTCAAATGTGGGCCTACCGCAATGCGGTATTAGATATCTTGAGAGTATTTTCAGATTACACTTTGACATGTGTCCCTTGTGTTCAGAATGTCATTGCAGATTCACTTGCAATAGCAGCAAGTAATTTGAAAATTCCAATGAATTCAAACAACAAGTTTGAGATTCATGTGAAACATCACCCAGTTTTCCTCGAAAATCAAAGGTATTGGAAATTTTTTCAAGATGATGAAAAGATCGATGAATTTATGCAAAATGAAGGTAAATTCAAAGACACTTCTATTGATGTGGAGTATGATGATGATGAGGCAGATACAGAAGTCAATCAAATGGAAGTTTTGCAGCTGAAGGACAACGTCATTCCTAAAGGTCTAATACCTTTAGAGGAGTTGTTCGATCAGGATGATGTGGCCTGAAAACTGAGCTTGCTACCAACCGAGAGAGGAGTTGAGGATGTGAACATTGGATCAGCGGAAAATCCTAAAATGGTGAAGTTATCAAAGGCATTGCCTCCACAGGCAAAAGAAAAGTATATCATTTTACTATCTTATTTTACTAATGTATTTGCTTGGGATTATTCAGATTTAAAGGCATATGACACAATCATAATTCAGCATATCATCCCGATCAAGGCAAATCAAAAGCCTTTTTGTCAGAAGCTAAGAAGAATAAATCCAAAGCTGCTACCCTCAATTGAGAAGGAAGTGAATCAGTTTTACAAAGCTAGTATCATTGTCCCCATAAGATTTTCAGATTGGATTTATAATTTGGTTCTCGTGTGCAAGAAAATAGGTGAGATTTGGTTATGTATTGATTTTAGAAATCTGAATAAAGTATCTTTGAAAGATAACTATCCATTGCCTAAGATGGATCACATACTTCAAAGAGTATTTGGAGCATCCCGCATGTCGCTACTCAATGGGTATTCGGGTTATAACCAAATTATGGTCCATGAGGATGATAGAGACAAAACAACGTTCACCACTCTGTGAGGGACTTTTCACTATGCAAAGATGCCTTTCGGATTGAAAAATGCTAGTGCAACCTTTCAGCGGGCGATGGATATTGCATTTGCTAATGAAAAAGATGTTTTTCTAGTTGTTTATCTTTATGATTTGATGGTTTTCTCTAATTCAGATGAAGAGCACCTTTATCATTTTAAGATTGTATTTCAGTGGTGTAGGAAGTATGGTATATCTCTCAATCCAAAGAAATGAAGGCAAGCTTCTCAATGATATTATATCAAAGGAGGGCATCCGCATCGATCCAGCTTAGGTGGAAGCCATTAAAAAGATTGATTTTCCACGAAGTAAGAAGGAAATCCTATCATTCAATGGTAAGATGAATTTCTTACGTCGCTTTGTGCCCAATCTTGCAGAACATTTAAGGAAAATCACAAACATGCTCAAAAAAGATAGTGTAGTGAAGTGGACTGAGGAAGCAATTAAGTCTTTCAATTTGGTGAAATTGGTCCTTTCTTCAGCTCTAGTTTTGATCAGCCCAAACTATACTCAGGATTTTATTTTGTTTTCATTTGCCTCAAATCATACTATGGCAACGGTCTTGATGCAGAAAAGAGACCAGCTCGAGAAACCAATTGCATTTTTCAGCAGAACCATAAGGGATGTAGCATTAAAGTACAATATTATTGAAAAGCAAGCCCTTGTTTTGGTAAAGGCATTGAAATATTTTCAGGTTTATATTCTACATTCTCACATCCTTGATTATGTCCCTAACGCTGCTGTTAAAGATGTCTTAGTGCAAATAGATCCAGAGGGGAGAAGAGGCAAATGGATTGCTGCCTTGTTGGAATATGATGTGGAGATCAAACCAACAAATCTCATCAAAGGACAGGGGCTGGCTAAACTAATTGCTGAGTCAAATTTGCATGCCTTGGACATTAATTTCATTGCTGCTATGTTCGAGGAAGATGAAGAGATTTCGCCCACTCAGGTATCAGAAATTTTTCTTCTTTCTCCTTGGTATTCAGACATTGTTTATGTGCTCCAAAATCTGTCATCACCACCTGGAATGCCTAAGAACAAAAGTAGGACCCTGAAATTGAAGGCTGCCAAGTTTTGTATCATGAATAATGCACTCTATTAGAAAGATCCCGGTGATGTCTTGCTCAATTGTTTGGTTGAAGAAGAAGCAAATAGGTTATGGAAGACTTTCACAAGGGAAATTTCGAAGGCCATCTTTTCTGGAAGACAATAGCTAATAAAATTTTGAGAGCAGGATATTATTGGCCAACTCTTTTTGTTGATGTGTACAAAATAGTAGCAAGCTGCCACAAATGTCAGATATTTCAAGGTAGGAGGAAATTGCAGCCTTTACCACTAGAGCCCATTGAGGTAAGTGCTCCATTTTAGTAGTGGGGTTTGGATTTCATTGGCGAGATCCATCCTTCTTCTTCAGTGCGGCACAAATGGATCCTCACAGTGATGGATTATTTCACCAAATGGAGATAGGTGATTCCCACGAGGCAACCCGCTGATTCGGTAATCATTTCATTTCTTGAAAACAATATTTTGTCTCATTTTGGTTGTCCAAATAAGCTAATCACTGATAATGCAGTAGCCTTTAAATATAAAATAATGATTGACTTTTGTCATCAATATCAAATCACTTTGGGGCACTCAACTGCATATTACCCCCAAGGTAATGGATTGGAGGAATCCTCAAATAAATCTTTGGTCAACATTACCAAAAAGCTATTGGAAACAAACAAGAAAAGTTGGCACAAAAGGTTGGTCAATGCACTTTGGGCAGGCAGAGTAAGTCAAAAGAAATCTATAGGCATGTCTCCTTTCGAGCTTGTCTATGGTGTGGACACAATCTTCTTGACCTCTCTTGCAGTCTCGGTGGTTAAACTCCTACAAGAAGCAGGCAGTGAAGATGACCATTTGCAGCGGAGAATCAATCAAATGATTCATTTGCAACAAACTAGAGAGGAGGCATTTCAAAACACTTTCAAGCTGCAAGAGAGAATCAAGAAGATATATGATTGAAAGGCAAAGGCAGACAAGTTTCAAATAGAAGACATAGTGCTAAAATGGGATGCAAGAAACAAAGAGAAAGGTAAGCATGGCAAGTTTGAAAATCTTTGGAAAGTACCTTTCAGGATTGCTGCATATCAAGGCCAAAATGCTTTCCTTTTGCAAGAAATGAGTGGAGAAGACTATCCCAGTGGGTCGGTCAACGGTCGGCTACTCAAACGGTACTATTTGTGAAGTGTTTTCAGTTGTCATATGTATCATTGTACATACTGGTTTGTTTAAATTCCATTGCAAGTATGTATTGTTTTCATTTTTCTGTTTGGGCCATGAGGTGAAGGCTATAAAACTGAATTTTGATTTCAGTTTTGGTTTGTTTTGTTTGAGTCAGGTCTTCCAGTCGATTTCAGTCTTGAAATTGAGTCGGTTTTGAGTTAGATTTCAGTCCTGAAATTGAGTCAAGAGTCTGGATTTGGTTTGTCGAAGTTATTGACTCGGTAGCCCAATGGAAGAAGGAAATGCCTGCTTTCCTAGAGATCTGTAGTTCTTGGCACCTCCAAGGAGCTACCATCCCCATTGGAGGCAATGTTAGTGTCGGTATCTTCATCCCTCCATCAATGATCAAATTCTCTTGTTGCATTGCATATTAGGTGTCTCGGTCAGTCAGTTGCATTCCATTAGGAGCATGGATCATCTGACGGTAGTGGCTTGTTGTACATTTTCCCTCATGTCCTTTACCTACTGGCCCATTTCCATTTATCAAGATCATCTGCAGTCACTTTTTGTCTTTAAATTTGCAAGAGTCATTTCTAGGGTTTCAGTTTCATTAGGTCTAGGGTTTCATAAAAAAGGTCTTCAAAATGTCCAATAACGGTCAGCAGGTGCATGAGGAGGTTGAATAAAGTTCCAGTACCAATAAATTTCATAATCACTTGCTCATAAATGTATTTTTCCTCAAAACAATGTTTTGAGGAAAAACAGAGTATTTTAGGTTTTTATTGTATAAATTGATGTAATTTCAGTTCTTTCATATGTAAATAACTTCAATGGCAACCCTGGTCACCTTGCCAAGCTTCAGAAGCTCCATCCCCTGCAAGGCAAACAAAAATCAAATCATTTAGTTCATCAAAGGAAAAAATAAAGTAAACTGCCCAAAAAATAGAGTTTAAAAGTAAGTCTCAATGCAAACATTACAAAAGTGGGTTTTATGAATGAAAAATCAAAATATCTTGTATATAAATCATTTTTCATGATTTAAAGAGTTCATTTGCATCCAAAGAAGAAAGATTGAGCAAGAGAAGGTTGTGTTGAACAAAGGGAGAAAAATTGCAAGCAAAATTGTGCAAATTCATGGGCGCAGGGCATTAGGTGAGAGGGGCAATGCATACAAGTGGTGTGGCGCATTGGGTCGGCCTCAATAGTGTAAAAAATACACTGGTGTGATGCATATAACAGGCGCGGCGTGTTGGGTTTGTGGCGTGGCACATAGAGTTTTAAGCCCGATTTCACCCATAAACCCTCCCAACTTTCCAAATTCGCTCAATTCTACGGTGTGCAAGTAAGTCAAGTCTTCTCTGATCCAAATCGGATCCACAAAAGACTGTCAAGAACTTTGATTGTATCGAGTTGAACAAATCTCTAATGAAATCTAAAAGCAACATCAAAAACCCCCTTAGCTAGTGGCCATGGCAGCCGGCGTGAAACAACGAGGACCTCGGTCAAGGCGCGTTGACCGAGGCCCATTGAGACCACGCAGGAGGTCAAAAACAACCCTTGGGAGCCCCAGATTGGGAAAATGAGGCGATTTTGATAATCGCGCATTGTTAGGAAAAAAGGGGTAAAATGGAAGAGCCTCAAGCACTTGTTCACGTGGGGAGCTAGAGGACTACGGGCGGAAAAAAGGTAAAAAGCGCCAATGCACGATGGTGGGACCCACGACCTGGAAACTGGTGGTTTTATCAGGACACCCTTGAACGGTAAGAGGTTTTGGAGAAAGTGGAGAAATCACAATCAACGATTGACGCGTGGCAGTGGAGGTGAGAGAAAAACCACCTTGATCGCACGTTAACAGTCAAGCAAGTCAACTGCACTCGACGTGCGTATGACGTTGGATCTGGAGGAGACCAGGTCAGACGGTTGAGATTGCGCCTGAAGGAAACAAGCGGAATTGATAGGGAAATAAGCAATGATTTAAAAGGGATTTGGAATCTGGTGACCGCCACGGTGGAGAAAAAGCATATTCGCGACATTACTAGAGGAACGAGCTGACGAAGCATGCTGGTACCAGTTAGATGGGGACACGTGGCACTCCCTGAGCGCTCATGCTAATGTTGAACAGGGAATGCCAAGCACAACTGCAGAAGGCGAATCAATGCAGGCAGGATAAGAACCAAACAGGCATAGGATTGGCTGGTTAAAGCCATGAACAGAGACAGTCAAAAACAGAAGAAGAAGAGGAGGATTTGGAGAAGAATCCAAGTGACTGAGAGAGACAGTGAACAGTAAACCCAGAGAGGTGGACTGAACACAGAGAGCAATAAAGACGAGCAGAAGAGACAAAGGGCCGAGCTGACCATAGGAAACATCGAGCACCAGAGAGCTTGAAGTTTCAAGCCTTCCCATAGAGGAATCTATTAGGATTGAGCATCACAGTTAACTCTTTCCACTGTAGACCAAAGGTCACAGAGCTGGTAGGAAGAACAAGAGTCTGTGTACTTTGAGTGGCTTGGGGAATCCAAGGACCGCCCTGCCAAGCAAAATCTGCTTCAGGAGAACTCACAGTGAGTCCCTGTATTGTAAATTCTCTGCTGTAAGAGATAATAAAACAAGGCCACCACTGAAGCTGGATCGGAGATGTAGCCCTAGAGAATAGGGTGAACTCCTTATTAAAACTGTTTGTGTCTTAGTATTGTTTACTTTATTTCTCTGTTGTCTTTCCATTTAAAATGTCTGTGTATTGGCAATCAGATTGATCCATTGTTCAATAACACAAAACACACACTAGCACATCAGTCTATAATACCTTTTGTTTAATAAATCTTCAACTGAGGTCACTCATAGGGTGATTATGAGATCAAGTGGTATTAGAGCTTTAGGTTGTAAAGTTAGACAAGTTTGTGTTGGTTTAGCTGTGAATGATCACTAGATCAAAGCTCAAATTAGGAGAAGGAGAGTTGGTGGAAACTAATCCTGAAATTAGGAGAGTCTATTCTCAGAAGATAATGTTAGAAGAAGTTTCTATAGGGCCAGACCCCCAGTTCATAGAAATTTTCCTAGATATAAAGTCCATGGTAGAAGAAATGTATAAGGACTTTAGAAAGCACAAGGATGAAGATTTATCGGGCTCTAAACAAGATAAATAAGAAGATGAATCTCATCCTCATGACCACTCAAAAGGAAAGGGAAAAGAAGAAAGCTATCCTACACCTCCTAGTAGCCCTGTGCATAATAAGAAAGCATTCTTGATTAAATTAGATGTCAAATTTGATTTGCCTATATATGATGGAGAGCTAAATGCTGAAAAGTTGGACAATTGGATTAGACAAATTGATGTGTATTGCAGGGTACAAAACATAGACTTAGACAGGAGTAAGATCCAGCTGGCAAGCCTATGCCTAGGAGGCACTGCCTTGGTTTGGTGGGAAGGAAGAACCCAAGCTGATGTGAGGAAGCATGGTAAGACCATCTCTATCTGGAGTGAATTTGTTTCTGCAATCAAAAAGCAGTTCTATCAATTGGCCTACATGCAACAAGCCATGATGAGTTGGCAAACTCTTTGGCAGTTGAAAGGGAAAAGTGTGCAAGGGTATACTCAAGAATTTAGAAAGAGAGCATTGATGTTGGGTATCTCATTATACTCACCAGAAAATCTTTTGAAGTACATTGGTGGTCTACACAGCTACATGAGGCATACCATCCTCATGTTTAATCCCACTAGTATAGATGAGGTATCTGTACAAGCTACTCATCTAGAAACTAGAGGAAAGAATGGAAATCGAGAAGTTGGGGGACCATCCCAACCCACTGTAAGAAAGAGAAAGGAGAAAAGATAGCAGAAGTGGAAAGCAAGGAAGGCTAACACTGCACAAAAAGGCAAAGCTTCATGCACTCACTGTGAAAAGGAGGGGCATGATGATGAGCATTGTTGAATTCTGCATCCAGAGTTGAGACCTAAGAAGGCCAAGGGTAAGAAGAAGAAGACTACTACAACTATTCAGAAAGATTTGGGGTCAGACTCGGGAGATTAAACAATCATTGCAGCCATAGGTATAAAAGGTAAGAATTCTGAAGCATCTACTAGTAATTCTGCTCAATCTGTTATTGATGAAGAACATGAGAGAAAAAGACATGAGCTTTTCCATATTCGAGTTGTT
>APFE030359660.1:24134-57621 GCA_000404065.3 Pinus taeda
GAATATTTTTGTTCCAAACGCTTTTTTCCCGCTTTTTTCCGTTTTTTTCCCGATTTTTCCGATTTTTTCGTTTTTTTGCCCGCGCCGATTAAATCCCGCTCCCGCTTTTAACAACATTGCTTTATATAGGGTCATAGGGGGTCATTTCAGATCATCTGATCTGTGAGTCTTGTACTGAAAAAAGCTCTCGCTTGTAAACTTCTTCTGGTTAATAAAAGAAGACTTTGGGGTCCAAAAAAAAAAAGGTGCTTAGGGTTTTGCTGTTAGGATTTTAGATTTTAGTTTTCATTTTTTTTTTTTTTTTTATAGTTTAGTATAGAGTTAAAATAGCTTTTTCTTAGTCTTAAATTTTATTCTAAAAATTTTAATATATAATAATAAAAATAAAAAAATAAAATAAAAAATCATAAAATATATTTCTTAGATTAGATTTTTTTTTAAATTTTATTTCAGTTCGGATTTTTAGCTCTAAATTTTTATTTTTGTCAGAAAAGCATAAAAAATAGCATCGTGGGAATATTTTGCCTTTTAAAGTCTCAGCTTGGAAATTTTATGAAGTTCTATTTTGCATCGTTGAGATAAAAGTTTTAATGTGGGATGAACGTTTACCTTGATGAGATTTGGCATGTTTAAATATAATATTTGGTTGATGCGCTAATTTATATGGTCATATCTTTCAGAGTTTATTTCCTTTTAAATTGCCAGATCATTGTTAAAAGTGTTGTGAATTTACTGATATCTCACATTTTCGAAGTAATTTGATGTTAAATGATTGCTATGCATACTCTACATTCCTGCAACATCTGTTAAATGATCATTTTGACACCAAACCCATAAGGCACTGGTCCACCAAATTAGTAAAATCATTTTAGTGCATCGCGTCTTCCAGCCCAACTGTTTAGCAGTTGGCCTTCATCATCTCACAGGGTCTACCCCCCTTAGCAGTGGGAGATAGGCTTAAATGGAGGGATCGGGGATGAGAGTGACAGCCCCTGGTCTGAGCGTTGTCGTGTCAATCCGCGCGACAAAAGGTGGGAAGGCAGAACCCAAGCTTATATGAAGAAGCATGGTAAGACCATCTCTGTCTGGAGTAAATTTGTTGCTGCAATCAAAAAGCAGTTCTATCCATTGGCCTACATGCAACAAGCCATGATGAGTTGGCAAGCTCTTTGGCAGTTGAAGGGGCAAAGTGTGCAAGGGTATACTCAAGAATTCAGAAAGAGAGCATTGATGTTGGGTATTTCATTAGACTCACCAGAAACTCTTTTAAAGTACATTGGTGGTCTACACAGCTACATGAGGCATACCATCCTCATGTTTAATCCCACTAGTATAGATGAGGTATCTGTACAAGCTACTCATCTAGAAGCTAGAGGAAAGAATGGAAATCCAGAAGTTGGGGGACCTTCCCAACCCACTGTAAGCAAGAGCAAGGAGAAAAGAAAAGCATAAGTGGAAAGCAAGGAAGGCTAACACTGCATAAAAAGGCAAAGCTTCATGCACTCACTGTGAAAAGGAGGGGCACGATGATGAGCACTGTTGGATTCTGCATCCAGAGCTGAGGCCTAAGAAGTCAGAGGGCAAGAAAAAGAAGATTGCTGCAGCTATTCAGAAAGATTTGGGGTCAGACTCGAGAGATGAAACAATCATTGCATCCACTGGTATAAAAGGTAAGAATTTTGAAGCATTTACTAGTAATTCTGTTCAATCTGTTATTGATGAAGAACATGAGAGAAAAGACACGAGCTTTCCATATTCGAGTTGTTTCCAAAAATCAAAAGATTGATACTTTGTTTGATAGTGGCTCACAAGAAAATCTAATTTTTTCTGAAGCAATTGTAAAGAAATTGGGATTAGCAACTACACCTCACAAGAAACCATACCATTAGGATGGTTGAATGATAAAGCACAACTACAAGTGACTAGACAGTGCAAACTCAAGTTTTCTTTTGGGTCAGCATTTGTAGATGAGGTTTAGTTAGATGTAATTCCTTTGGATATATGTGGAATTGTTTTAGGAAGTCCTTACTTGTATGATAGAAAGCTATTTTCTATAGAGCTGAGAACAAGTATCTACTGGTCAAAGATGGAATCGAATACTTTGTAAGAGCTCATAAGCTCAAGAATAATTATACTCTCATAAACTCGGGACAGATGAAAAGAATGATAAATTCATGCAAACAGTTCTTACTGATGGTTGTAAGGGAAAAAACACCTGATAAAAAAAAATATTTGAGGGCAATAATGCTGATTAGCAAACTGATATAGAAAAGATTGTTTCGGAGTATGATGTCTTATTCCAAGAACCTAAAGGTTTGCCACCCAAAAAGGGAATAGTACATGATATTATTTTGCAGCAAGATGTTCCTTTGCCTAACATTGGGATGTATAGGTTATCCACTTTAGAGAATGCTGAAATCAAGAAGCAGGTGCAGGAGTTGCTCGAGAAAGGGTTCATCAAGCCTAGCACATCACCATGTGGGTCACCAATTGTTTTGGTGAGAAAGAAAGATGGCTCATGGAGAATGTGCATTGATTACCGAGCAATGAATAAGATAACAATTAAAAATTGTTATCCCCTTCCTCGCATAGATGATCTTTTAGATCAATTGAAGGAAGTTGTCTATTTCACCAAGCTAGATTTGCATAGTGGATACCGTCATGTTAGAGTTGTAGAGCAAGATGCATGGAATACTGCTTTCAAAACAAAGCAGGGATTGTATGAATGGCTGGTTATGTCTTTTGGCTTGACCAATGCCGTTGCTACTTTCATGAGATTAATGAATGATGTACTCAGACCTTTTCTTGATGATTTTGTTATTGTGTATCTGGATGGAATTTTGATTTTTAGTAAAATGTGGGAAGAACATTTAAAGCATGTTAAGCAGACATTAGACATTTTGAAAATAGAAAAACTTTATGTTAAACTCTCCAAATGTGAATTTGGCAAAGCCTCTCTAAATTATTTGGGTCATATATTAGGGGGAGGTGAATTGAAAATAGATCCCTCTAAAGTGGCAGTCATCATAAACTGGCCTAAACCCAAGTCTGCTACAGAAGTGAGAAGCTTCTTAGTTGCAGCACATATTGGAGGAAGTTTATTTCAAATTTTTCTTCAATTGCAGCTCCCTTACATGCTTTAACAGGATTGAACAAGGTGTTTCAGTGGGGAGGCAAATAGCATAAAGCCTTCAACACCTTGAAAGAAAAGATTAGTACAACACCTGTACTAGCACTGCCAGATCTATAAGGACCATTTGAGATCCAAACTGATGCCAGTGACTATGCCATGGGAGCAGTGTTGACACAGCACGGTAAACCCATATGTTATCATTCTAAGACTTTTAATCCTGCAATAGTTAACTATCCTACATATGATAAAGAATTGTATGCATTAGTTTAGAGTGTGAAAAAGTGGAAACATTATTTAATGGGCAAAGAAACAGTAATACATATTGATCATCAGCCACTTTAATATCTACACTCCCAAACTAAGTTGCAACAATCAAGACATTATAGATGGATGGGTTTTCTACAACAGTTTCACTTAGTCATCAGATATAAAAATGGCATACATAACAAGGTTGTAGATATGTTATCTAGACCCATTATAAATGCACCTACAATACTTAAGCATAACTCTGTGCTGCATGAAAGCTACATAGAACAGTATGCTCAGGATATGGACTTTAAAGATGTATATGCAACTTTAAGTCAAGGAAAAAGAGTACAAGAATTGGACTATCAGGTGAAGGACCGACTCTTATATCATTATGGGAAACTCTGCATTCCCCAAACTGAGAGGGCAAAGATAATTAGGGAAGCACACACTTCTCTAATATTAGGTCACTTTGGGGTAAGTAAAACAATTTCACAGCTGCAAAGGTTCTGCTATTGGTTGAAAATGAATGAGACAGTTTCTAGATATGTAAAGGGGTGTGCCATGTGTGCTAAAAGCAAGCCCAGCAATAGAAAACTAGGCTTGTACACTCCCTTGCCAGTTCCTTCTCACCCTTGGGAAAGCATTTCCATGGATTTTGTTTGAGGACTGCCTAAATATAGGAAAGGTCATGATTATCTATATGTTGTTGTGGATAGGTTCAACAAAATGTGTATTTTAATACCTTGTAGTAAATAGATTACAGTTGAACAAACTACAAAATTATTCTTTGAACATGTATGGGTTCATTTTGGATTACCCACTTCTATAGTATCTGATCGAGACACCCGATTTGTGGGGAAGTTTTGGTCAAGTCTGTAGGAACTAATGGAAACCAAATTAAAGAAAAGCACAACTTTTCATCCAAAAATAGATGGCTAGATAGAAGTAGTTAATAGGACAGTGATCCAGCTACTGAGAGGATATTGCAGCAAACATCCTAAGCTTTGGGATGAGCACTTGTGCTATGTGCAGCATGCTTACAATAGAGCCAAACACTCTTCTACACAAAGATCTCCTTCTAAGACCTGTTTTGGTTTCATACCAAGGTCTCCTTTGGATTTTATCTTTGGTAAAGATACCATGGTTGATGGACACAGTGATGTGGACAAGGAAACTAGGTTCATTGAACAGATCTAGGAGATCCACCAGGCAGTACAGGAACAACTGGAAAAGAGCCAGGCCAAGTACAAGGCTAGGCATGATAAGCATTGGATGGAGCATAGTTTTCAAGTTGGAGACCAAGCCTGGATGTATATCAGCAAGGACAGAATGCAAGGTGAAGGTAAAAAGCTAAAACCTATCAAGTATGGACCCTTCAGGATACTTGAGAAAATTGGTGAAAATGCCTTTCACCTTGATCTACTAGCTTACATGCACATCTACTCAGTCGTGAACGTAGACTGCTTGAGGTTGTTTGAGCCTTCAATGGTTGAGGACCCTTAAGAGCAGAGTCAATTACCTTCTGTTGATGACCTACTACCTGAATATCTTAATGAGTTAGAGGAAGAGGCAGTGCTAGACAGGAAGGTAAGGATGACATATAGTGGATAGGTGGAATACCTCGGGATTGGGCTTAAAGGTTCGAAGCCGAACAATGCAAGTGGATTGAGATTGGACAAGTGAGATAGAAGTTTCCTCACTTAGTCGATGCTTGAAGAAAACCAACTTTTGGTGGTCCAAAAGCTTTTTCAGTAGGGAGGCTGTGATCTGAATCGGATCCACAAAAGACTATCAAGAACTTTGACTGTATTGAGTTGAACAAATCTCTAATCAAATCTAAAAATAGCATCAAAAACCCCTTGAACCAGTGGCCATGGTAGTTGGTGCGAAACGATGAGGACCTCGGTCAAAGCGCGTTGACTGAGGCCCATGGAGACCGCGCAGGAGGCAATTTTGATAATCGCGCATCACTAGGCAAAAAGGGCTAAAATGGAAGAGTGTCAAGCACTTGGTCACGTGGGGAGCCAGAGGACTGTGGGTGGAAAAAGGTAAAAAGTGCCAATGTACGATGGTGGGACCCACGACCTGGAAACTGGTGGTTTGATCGGGACGCCCTTGAACGGTAAGAGGTTTTAGAGAAAGTGGAGTGATCACAATCAGCGATCGACGCATGGCAGCGGAGGTGAGAGAAAAATCATCGTGATCACGCATTAACGGTCGAGCAAGTCAACCGCGCTCGACGTGCGTATGACGTTGGATCTGGAGGAGCCCAGATCGGACGACTAAGATTGCGCCCGACAGAAAGAAGCGGAATCGATAGGGAAATAAGCTGCGATTTAAAAGGGATTTGGAATCTGATGAACACCACAGTGGAGAAAGAGCGTATTCGTGACATAACTGGAGGAACAAGCCAACGAAGCATGTTGGCACCAGTTAGATGGGGACACGTGGCACTCCCTGAGCACTCATGCTGATGCCGAATAGGGAACACTAAGCACAGCTGCAGAAGGCGAATCATTGTAGGCGAGAGAAGAACCAAATACGCATAGGATCGACTGGTTAAAGCCACGAACAGAGACAGTCAAAAACAGAAGAAGAGGAGGAGGATTTGGAGAAGAATCCAAGTGACTGAGAGAGATAATGAATAGTAAACCTTGAGAGGCAGACTGAACACATAGAGCAGTAAAGCAGAGGAGAAGAGACAGAGGGCTGAATTGACCACAGGCAACATCGAGCACCAGAGAGCTTGAAGATTCAAGCCTTCCTATAGAGCAATCTGTCAGGATTGAGCATTACAGTTGGCTCTTTCCATTGTAGACCAAAGGTCACAGAGATGGTAGGAAGAACAAGAGTCTATGTACTCTCAGTGGCTTGGGGAATCCAAGGACCACCCTTCCAAGAAAAATCTGCCTCAGGAGAACTCACATTGAGTCCCTGTATTGTAAATTCTCTGCTGTAAGACATAATAAAACAAGGACACCACTAAAGCTGGACCAGACATGTAGCCTTGGAGAATAGGGTGAACTCCTTATTAAAATTGTTTGTGTCTTAGTATTGCATACTATATTTCTCTGTTGTCTTTCCATTTAAAATGTTTGTGTATTGGTAATCTGATCGATCTGTTGTTCAATAACACAGAACACACACCAGCACATGAGTCTGTAATACCTTGTGTTTAATAAATCTTCAACTGAGGTCACTCGTAGGGTGATTATCAGATCATTCTTCCCTTGCTAGTGAATGAGATTTTCTTAAATTTTCTGGTGGCTTAGTGAGATAAAACTCAAACCCTACCTCCTTGCAATTTTTTCTCAAAAACAATTGCCTAGGGTTTGCATTTGTATTTTTGCTGCCAAGTCCACTCTACCACTCCCTCACTCTTTGACTCCTCCATTTATTTTCTAGTTTCAACCTCGCATTCCCTAATTCCCATATTTCTAAAAATCATTCACCCCTATCACCAATTCCCATTATCCCAAACCCTAGCTACAAAATTCCCAAACCCTAATTGCTATCCCATAGCCTAAAACTTGTCCCTAAAACCATTCCATTCCCCAAAAAACTTGTCATAACATTCCCAAAACCCCTCATACATTTTCCCTCCACAGTCCCTCATGCATTCTCACCCTTGGTGGCAGAAAACTAAAAACACCATAAATCTCTTCATACTCATCAAGAAAACTCATACATTAGCAAACATGGAATTTGATCCTTCTTATGACTCAGATGAAGAGACACATAGTGGCTCTCTTAAAGAAATGCATGCACTAAGGAGACCTCACAAGGGTGGCAAACATATACGAGAGTAGCCTACTTCACTTGTCGAGCTGTAGGCCTACCCTCTTGCTATCACATGCTTTCAACACCAATCCTGTTATCAGTTCTCTGATATGGTTGTAAGAGTCTAGTACCATCATGAGTTGGCCAGGTTGTTTGTGCTCCATTTACATAATGGCCAAGTCACTCTTGTAGGTGTGACATTCACCTTGACGCCGGAGTCTATTTCTCTAGCAACCAACATTCCAAACGTCAGAGAGCAGTGGAATAAAAGGCAATAGAAATGACCGGGAACAGTATGAGCCTTACATCAAGGCTAGTTACCAAAGACATCTCAGCAGAGTTTTTCCCTTCCGGTGTCTGAAAGACTCATATGCTCCCTTGATGAAACTCATAATAAAGTATTTCAGCTATGAGGGCTGGTTTTCTCACCTATATGTTTATCACATCATATTGTTGATGCACTTTACTAGGGTGAGAATGATGAATATCCCCTACTTTATTTGCTGGAACATAGAGAAGATGACCACATTAGTGCAAAGGAAGACTCCTCAGCAGCAGTACAATAGTATATATCATTTTCCACTCATCAAAATTGTGGTCATGCATCAGCTTGGTTAGTAGAACATCTCATGGGAGGATTTCATTTCTCATGAGGTGTTCACGGATCCTCAAATACCTCCAGAAGCTTTTCATGAGACAGGTGGACCTTCACATCAATAGGAGCATCATGAGACATAGGTCGCTAGTGTGTCGGTGTTTGTCACCTATCAAAAGGGCACTAGAAGGTTGTTTGCAGCAGCAAAGTGATTATTATCTCCACCCAGGATGGAAGGGGTCTCACTTTCTCCATCAGCAGAGTAGGTTCAGGATAAGGGAAAGTGCCATTAGATGATGAGGGGCATTCAAGAGAGCAGGAGATGGATTTCATTCTCATTCAGGAGGATGACACTGATTTGGGCGCACAAAGCTCAAAGTTCAGGGAGATCATTCAGGAGCAACAAGCGAACATTAATACTTTGTCCCTCAACCTAGAGAGAGTGAAGTGGATAATCAAATGCTTGGACCAAAGGAACAAGTAGCTAGAGGACCAACAAACCATTATGGAGCTTCAAAACATATGAGAAAACCGGCAAGTTTCCAAAAGGAGGAAGTTGAAGCTCAGAACACTTGAGCAAGAAATCAATGTTGATCGTGAGTCTTGGCTTGAGAAAGCTAATATCCATTTGGAAAAGTTGCTATAGAAGGCCAAAAAGGAGAGAAAAATGTTGAGGCACATGTCCTACTATTACTTGGCAAGAAACAAAGTATGCAAGGCAAGAATTAGCAACTTGAAGGCCAAGTTGAAGAAGGTATCGAAGAGGCGAAAGGAGCAAGATAGACTTTAGATATTGGCTGAGGATTCCTTGGACCAACACAACATATGATGGAGAGCACTCAGCCCAAATTTCAAAAAATTTGGGACACTTTTTACATTTTTGGAATTTTTGGGCCAAAACACAGGTTTCTCTGCCCAATGCGCTGCGCCATCTGGCACTCACTTTTGATGGGGACTCCTTTTGATGAAAACTCAGAATTTTTGGATTTTCCATGGAAAAATATGCATTCCTACCAATGGCCAAGAAATTTTGACAAGTTTTGAGCCCCCAAAAATGTCAAAAACACCCAAAACATGACCTTTCTACCCCTTTTTTGACACAGAGGAAGCAGTGTTGGGAGAACTCAATTTTGGAGGGGAAAATGGAGGCCACATTCAACAATTCCACTTGTTCTAGAAATTAGATAGGTCGATCTTTCCAACAAGAACACTTGGAGAAAATTTGGACACCGGGAAGGCCTCCAAAAGCAGCTGCAAAAGGGCACTACGCATAGGGAAATCAGCGCACTGCATTGGGGAAATTTTGCTCAGTTTGACCAAAAGTACTATGTTTTTCACCTAGTTTCTTGACAGTTTGAATTTTCTCCTTCTTAATGTCAAAATAATGATGTAATTTAATGTAATTTGATGGATATTGATGTAATTATGATAAATTTTCACTCATAGAGGTAGATTCATCCATCAAAAAGTAGTTTGCAACTGAATGAATCAATTTGCTAGTTTTTAGAAGCAAGCTATTCCACTGCCTACTTTTTAGTTCTTAGTTTAGAATTGGTTGGAACGGCTCCTAAACTTATGAGCTCAACCCCTAGAGGCTAGGATGAGTTATTTTTTGCCTATATCTTGTGATTTTTCAGTCATTAGCATGGTTGGACTTTTGAGAAAGCTTTGGGCTTCATTGTATACTCATATTAGCAGTTTGGCTAAGGAATATACCAGGGTTTGCAGCACTTTATGGGATTCTTGTGGCATCTTGATTTGGTATTGTGTTTTCTTCTATAAATTGTAAGTTTCCATGTGTTTTATGTATGCCATCATCTCTCTTTTCTTTATCTTAACTAAATCAAACAAGGATAAAGGTAGAATCCATTGAAATTGCAGTGCTCTACCTAGGGTTTGCTTAGTTATTTATGTTTTTAGCTGTTTGAAGAGGATCCTTGAGGTTTCTTTTCCCTCTTCAACTCCTCACCTATCTAAATCTCTCCATTTCATTCAATTTAAAGTACCAAATCAGTTGCCTACCTTGCCCTATAGAGATCTCTGCAAAACTGAGCCTCACTCCCCAGGCCCAAATCTACATTTCCATTTGAGCCAACAAAACATCATTAAATTTCAATCAAGTTCTTTTGCACACATACCTAGCCTAAGATCAGTATTCATATCAGTCATCTCAAGTCCTCATTGATCATATTTTGCTGAGATTGACAAGGAGAGAGCCCTCTCCCGACCTGGTAGGGCTAGCTACCAGGTTAAGCGTGGTTTGATGTTATTCTAGGTCCTACCTTTCTCAGCCTGAGGTAGATTTAGGCTCTAACATATTGGTTAGTGAAGCAGCACCCAGGAGAGCACCAGCAGCAACAACGACAAAGGGAAACATACGATGCACGAAAAGGAAAATACAAACATTGTCGACACCATAGAGGCAGAGCAAAGCTACAAGTTTATAGTAGACCCACTTGTGCAGAAAGTAGCTTTGGAAATAGAGGTGAAGAGGTAACAACGTGACAGGAGGACCTTGCAAAGGCAGAGAGAAAAATAGAGGATGGAGGAAACAGTGAAGGAGTTGCATGAGTTGAAGGAGAAACTCTGGAAGCAACAAGAGCTGCACAGATAGGAGAAGGAAGCACAACAAGGATAGATACAATAGGTAACGCAACATGTACAGACAGGTGAAATTGCACTTGTAGAGGTAGTAGACTCATCCGAGAAGCTAGCACAAAGCAAACAGGGTCAGTAGTCACTGGAGAAGAATTCCTCTCAAGAGATTGAACGAGCACTTGAGCAGATGGATATGGAGATGGAAAAACCAGATTTAGAGAAAGAAATCAACCTCATATCTTACCATGAAGAGGTCAACCTACCAACATCACTGGATTTGGAAGTAGAGCAATTCCCAAGTGACCAAGGAGATACTGAGATCCTTGGAGAAAATCCAAAAGAAGAGATGCACAACATATCATTCGATCAGTCACATCATAGGGTTGTGCAATCATGCATAGTTTCTACTCTGGATGACCACACATCTCCTGCACAGTTTGAGGAATGAGTGATCATATCTGATGTGCACAAGCATCCAACAGAATTGTCCAATGCTACCAGAGCATATGCCAAAGCCAGTAGCTCGAGTGTTCACGTTTTGATAGCAGAGAAATAGTGATTGGCTAAGGAGTTACAGATGGCCAATCAGGGAGGAGAATTGGTTACAACATCCACTCGAGAAGAGTTGAAGAAGGAGATACTGGAGGAATTATTGTCCCTTGAGACAGTCATGCAGGCATTGTATTCCAAATTTGGTACCATGCATAAGGCATTTTTCCATCTCAACGGTTGGTAGCAATGATGTGCTAGGAGAGCGCGTATCTTGTCAAATGTGCATACTACTATTGACCACATGAAAACATGGACAATGAGATACAAGGGAGCCCCATTACACTTGCCCATGATGATGAAGCCTAGAGTAGTTGAGATGAAGGCATGTATCCGGAGTTAGATCTGGAACTATGAAGAACTCATGTAGCTCATCACTAGTTTGTAGGCTTCACATGTATGGGTATTTAGAAGCATGGACGTTTTTTTGCATGCACATACAATCCCATTTATTGGGACACTCACCGAGGAAAAGACAAAGGCACAAGTTCGACTGGAGCTTCACTCGTACTTTGATGAGTTGATGCACATACCCACCAGTGTAGACTTGGTAATCAGTGCAGAGACCATGCATTAGTATGTCGCTGGTCCATCCGCACTCAAGACAATGATGCACATGTTATTAGATGAGTTGTACAGAGGATCCAGAGAAATGTACTCTGATACAATAGAGGCAAGAGTTCGTTTCCATAAATATGTCACCGTAGAATACACAGACACCATCGCGGACTACTGAGCTTGGCATCAGTTCACTATCATGGACCGTTGTGAGGATGTTTAAGAGTTGGTTTTCCCACAGTTGTCTGAGTCATAGTGATGTCTTGCATGGATTGCTTAAGGCTATTTTGTCTCACATGGGTACATGTGCAGATTGTATGTAATGTATTGTCAAGTGGAAGTTCAAGTGTCAATAGTTGAATGTAATAGTCATAGAGTAGTTGAAGAGTCGTGAGGGTAGATGAGCAGTCACAAAGAGGAATGTCAATGGTCACCCCACCCTTTCCTATATATAGTCCCTCATAACTCATTGTAGAGGCTTTTGGTCAGCGAAGCTTCCGATAGATTATCTTAGAGAAAGCTTGGAGAGTATTGTAACGAGCCTTAGCTTCTCCATAGTGTAGAGCTAGTACATCTCTTTGGAGGAGCAGGCAACAATGAGTGTAACGTTCTACTATCGGGACTAGTGGTCAGTCATGGTTGTACTGTATGATTGGAACTTTCACTTCTTAATATAACAAAGCTAGAATGTTTCATGCATATGTTGTTATTGTATTTTAGCTATCTTGTTTACTCTAATGATATATGTATTTTATTACTTATGCATGTGTGTATAGACTCTTTCTGTATATGTATGTATGAATCTTACTGAAATGTGTTAGAAAATTATATATTACAGAGCAATGGAACACATAAATTATTGCAGAAATATAAACATAGAAAATGCAAGAAACAAGAGAGACACGATATAAGTGGTTTACATAGTTTGGGATACATCCACGGAGAAACAAATAGTCCTTCATTTTATATTAACCAACAAACTAAAGAGATACAACCTACAACAGATCCGTTGTAACACCCTCTTTGCTGTTAATCTCCTCTCTCTTCCTCACTATGAATATTGATCTACATAGATGCAATACAATTCCATCATATATAGTGATGGGTTTCCTTATAGGGCAAAAAACCCTAAACTAAACATAACTTCTACCGTCAGATCATCCGCCTAATGAACGGCCCAGATTGACTAGAAATTACTAGACTTTTACAAGGCAATTTTACATCTATTTTTAGCTTCAGGGGCGCTGCCCCTGAACCCCCGCCGGGGCACTGTTGGCCCCCAGAACCCCAACAAGGGGGATTAGCCGCCCCCCCGGACCCCCGCGGGGGGGACAAGTTCCCCCCATGTGGAGGGGTGCACAGTCTTCCTGGGGTATACATCCAGTTGAAACCTTTGAATACATAAGATAATCGGGCTCCACACCCAACAAAATGTGTTGTTGCTTTAACCATCACTTTGGATTGTTAGCTTACTTTGTTTCTAGTTTTTGATGCATCTTCACTCGTGTGTTCCCTTCTTAGCCGTGTGCTCTCACAGGTTTCCAAGGGGCACAATTACTTCACTTTCTGTGTGTTAGAAATGTTAGTTCCAGTCAGTTCTACCTATCACCAGTGATCAAATATGATTTTACAAAGTCTTTTTAGGGGTCTCAAAGTTAAAGTTTATCATTTCACTAGGTTTTCAGAATAAAATTTGCTCACTGGTTAGTGTGTCTAGGGTTATTTCTACTCTCTCAAGAACTTAACATGCCGGTCACTTTCATCACTCAACTAATTTTATCATCATTAAGAGACTATCATCCTCATGTCATTCATCACCATCATGATTTCATTTAGTTCAGTGTCTCCACTAGGTCATTAGGGTTTCAAGGTCACTAAAAGTTTCATTTCATACATAAAATCTGGAAAAGGACGAGTGGTAATAAGAAAGTCTCTTCAATGATTTTTTTATTTCAAATGTAATTTTATGTTTTTATATGTAATAAGTACTTCAAAGTTCCAAAGGCTGCAGTTCACAGTTCCAAAAAGATCCAATGTTTCAAGAAATAAAATAAAGTCAAGGTTTAAGTGTCAAGGTTCAAAATTCGAGTTTAAAGGGGTAATATGAGCTGAGTTTTTTTTAAACTCATTTGCACTCTTAAAGATCTCAAGATATCTCAGTCATCATCTTGAAAACTCAAAAAGGAGAAAAAATTGTCAAAACCAAGGGTTTTGTTGCATTTTGGGAGAAGTGGGACCCTTCAGAAGGTGTGACCTTTCCCACAACCCTTTTGAGGAGGTACAACCTTATTGAGCACTACTACTCTTTGCACGATATTTTTGGTAGTGCAACCCAGAGTGCGAATCTTCTGGGAAATTCATAGTTTTTGGATTTCTTCTTGGTTTCAAGATTCTTTTTGATTTTCTCTAGCTTCCAAATATTATTCATGGACTCCTAAGCCTCAATAAGTGATCATCTACACCATCATTTGAAAGAATTTCATCAAGATAAATTGATTTCTTCTAAGGGTTTTCTCCAGCAAAGATTTTGGTGAATGAAACCTATCTTCTACTAATTTACCACTATCATCAATCATCCGTGAAACCCTAACCTAAGATCTCCTATCATTTCACTACTCATTTTTGATTGATTTCATCAAACCTTAGCCTTCCACTATGTTTTCACCTTTGAGAAAACTCCCACATCATTTTTATCAACATCATCTGGCTAGGGTATTATCCTTCAACAAATTTAATGGAGAGTGAATGAGAGAGTGAAAAGAAAGTGCACAAGAGAGGACATCATTCAAGGTTTGAGCCATCCATCCTGAGAGAAATCCATGCTTCTCCATTTGTCCAAAATGTTCATAAATGTTGGTTGTATGAAGTTTTGTGAGAAGGTTGCAAAGGTTGGTTTTTATGTCCCTTTGACAAGCCTTTGTGCACAAAATTTCAACATATAAAAGGTTATCATAGCAAGTATAGAGTTCAATGTTTTAGAAGATATTATTTCTTCAACCACAGGTATTCCAAATCACAGTGACACTGGGTTCAAAGGCATGGAATTACACCTTGATGATTATAAGATGTTCCTAAAACCTAATTTCAGAGAGACTTTTGAACATCTTTTTCCTTTTAGACATTTTTTTAACAAGTATGCCCCTTTAATGAAGCTTATTATGAAATATGTTACATGTGAAAGCAAATTCTCTAGATTATACAAGTATCACGTCAGGTTACTTATGCATTTCACCTCTAGAAGGACACTTAATTGGTGCAATTTTATGTCTAGGAGTTTGGTGAAGATGAATGAAAAGATTCATACCAGGGGACAACCTCATATCACCAATTTGTTTCACCATAGCCTCTTCAATATCGTGGTTATGAATCAACTTCTAGTCAAGAAAATCACTCGGGAAACCTTTCCGGATAAACTAAAAATTGTTCCTGGTATTAGTCCCATTGTTTCTCCTAGCGAAACAACACCATTAGGGTCAATGTCCACACGACCAATGGAGCATGGTTCAAGAAGAAAATAGGTAGAGGTATCAAATGCACCTAGACCTATGGTAATAAAGACATATCACAGAGGGAACAAGCTTGTGTTTGGTCCATAAATTGTGGAAGGGGCCAAGCCTTCTACGTCAGCACAACAGAGATCATATTTGTAGGATGAGGAGATCATTCATCATGACATACACATAATGGACTTGGAGTCCCAAGATGATAATAAAAGCCTACAACTATTTATCAAAGAGAAGGATTCTCAGGTCATGGAGTTCGTGGACAATTTGGCAAGGGCTAAATTCATCATTTCTTCCTTAAGCAACAAAATGAGTAGCTGAAGGAAAAACAACTGCTTTTAGAGAAGGACTTGTTTAAAGATAGTATGCAAGAGGTCAAAGGTAAAGGAGTGCTAGAGCATGATGATAATGATGAATAAGAAAAGAAAGTGGGAAGGAATAGGCCTCAGAAAATGGCTCCCAAAAGGGTATTGGAGAAAGAAAGAGACCAAAACCTACTAAACGAGGATTTGAGTATTGAAGATAAAATTGCTATGGAAATCAACGAAGACATGGAATATTGGCTAGGAAAAGTCAAAGGCCATCTAGAGAAGCTTCTTGACATGGCTAACAAGGAAAATCAGATGTTGAGGCACATGGCCCACCACTATCAAATAAGGAATTAGATTGTACAAATCAAAATCAAGAAATTGAAAACAAGACAAAAAGAGGTCCAATACAAGCAAAGGGAGTCAATAAAAAGGGCCAAAAGAATGAAGTTGGTGGATAAAACATTCTTGGATTTTTAGCCTATCATCCATACCAGCGAAGGAGAAAAATTTGAAAATTTTGGAGCAATTTCATTTTTTCTGAAATTTTGCAAGAAATGGAACATAGAAGTGCAGCGCAAAGGCATGACCCTTTTTCCCTGCACATCCAAGTGAAATCTTTCCTACATGGATGAATTCATAATGATGAGTATATGCCAAATCTCAGCTTATTTTTTCATGAAAGCTTCCTATTTTTATCAGAAACTCAAAAAACCTCACCTTTTTCATGTCTCTACCATTAAATCTAGATTGTCGCGGTGCTTCTGAGTAAGGTTGGAAAAATCAAGTTTTGGAGGCATTCCCATGGGTATTGTTTGGAGATTCTTGGATCATTGGAAAGTATACACGTAGGGCTACTTGATGCATCTTTCAGAATGAAAAATGGACTCCTGAAAGTCTAAAAAAATCAATTCTTAACAAGCATGACCCTTCTGCAAAAAAATCTTGTTTTGGTGCATGTTGGTGCGACCTTTTTGCTAATTGGTGCGACCCTTTTGGTTCTGGCATAGACCAGATGGTTTAGTAACATTTTGAGCACTGAATGGTGTCAAATTTGAGCATTTATGATCTATTAATGTTCCTTTATGTTTCTTAGTTGGTTTTTGCCTCACTTTAAGAGGAAATTTGTAATTAATGAGGAGATATGCTCTCCTAAACTTTAGCCTAAATTGTGGAAATTGTCTCAACTATCCTAGTTTTTAGGTGAGGACTCATCAAAGCCATTTATGATGAACCCTGAATAGAATTTTTGACCTGATGAGATGTCATATGTTGTATTTTCCTATATGAGATAGAGGAGAATCATTTTCCAGGGGTTGGACATTTGAGGAGAGAACTATTGTAGCTTGTATTTGACATTTTTGGAAATCAAAGGATACAGTTTGCAACTATTATTTAGGAATTCCATTGCAGTAAGTTTCTGATGTTGTATTTCCTTTGTTATTACTTTATATGAATGATATTTATCTTCTCTTTTCATTCATCAACTCTTCAATAGTTTTCCTTACGCTTTATAAACATAATTCCTTTCATTAAGCTCTGTTTTGATGGAAAATTATAATATGTTATTTTCACTCTTGCTTGATGAATTCATGTTTCATGCTCATTAAGACCTTTATGTTTCTTCTCAACACCTTACTACACCTACAAAAACTAAAATCCATCACAAAAGTGCTGCTACCTTGCTCCTTCATATATTTGTTGTTGTAATCCTTTGGCCCTTTGACATAGCTACTTGGTTTTTCTCCCTTATCCAACATCAAAACCCTAAATTTTCCATAACCTACCTGAGCCTAGCTATCTAGCCTAAAATATTTTACATCTCTGTCATCTGCTAGCTATGATTAGATAGAGAGATCCCTCTCTAGTTTGGTAGGGCTAGCTACAAAACTAAAAGCTTGGTCTGTGGTTACCTCCGTTGATTCCTCTCAGCCTGGGACATTGTGGGGGATAAAAAAAAATTGCTGGGGAAATGACTCTTATATCATTCCTGGGAATTAGTTCTATTAGTGCTTTCAAGATTGGTTCTGTGGGTGACAGGTTCCAGTATCCTAAAAGGTTGATATAATAAATCACATCAAGTTGAACGTGTAAAAAATATGGCTCCTAAAAGATACACGACATCAAATCCTGACCCAAATCCACCTATTATTGTTGATGATCCAAAGAAGTTGCTTAAGAAACTCAAAACTCCTATTCCTGAAAGTGAACCTTGAAAATTGGTAAAAACTACATCCCTACCTGATCAATTATTGATTGTTGAAGATATTTACTTTGATATTCAGTTTGAGTAATCTTTTTTTGATCTAAATCTGAGCGTTCCCTTTCAGAAGTGGTTTTTGACCCTATTAGTTTTTATTCCTACCTCCCTTCTTCTAAATCTCTCCTTCCCAAAACTAATCATGAGTTGTGGTTAAATTTTGATAAACTTCAAAGCCTAGCAGACCAACTTAAAATCACTACCGAGAAATATTATATTCAATATCATCTTGAAAACCTGGCTACTGCTTCATCGTCTATTTCATCTCCCAACACATCAGCTACATCATCTTCCATTGTTATTTTACCACTACCTCCACTAGTGTCATCATCTCCATCAACATAGCCTATTGTAATACCTACACAACCCATTGTAGTACATCTACTACCTCCTCCAATAGTCATGGCATGATTTTTTCCTTTACTATTATCTGGTCAACTTACTGCCCTACCTCAGAACTATGGTCAAAGAATCCCCCTCTTTGATGGAACATCATAGATCACAACACAACAACATGTTGACAAATATATTGATTTTATTTACCTTGAAGAGGTTGATGAGGAGGATGCAAAGCTGAGAATCATAGCCTAGATTTTTTCCAGAGATGTGAAGAAATGGTTTCACAGTTTGGTAGCGACTTTCATCAATAGTTCCCAATGATTGATAGAGTTATTATTAGCCTGATGGAAGGAGAAGAAAAATCCATTACATATTTTGGCTGAGTACCATGCTATGAAAAGAAACCAAAATGAGACAATGCAGGAGTTTACAACACGTTTCAATCGGGTTTATAGTTCCATTCCTAATGATATCAAAACTCCCCTTGGTTTACCCCTCCTCCACTATCCTGATGCCTTCGATCAAGACATGGCACATCAGCTTAGGGAGAGAGCTCCTGCAACTTTGGAAGAAACGCAGTGCAATGCTGTAAGTGCGGAAGCTAATTTGCTTATCAAAAAGTCCAAAATAAAATCGAAGAAACCTAAGAAGAAAGTCACTATTAAGGAGGAGTCATCTTCTTCTTTTGAGGTAAAGATTGACACTGTGATTAAAATAATGGAAAGGATGATTGAAAGAATGAATATTGCTGATAAGAAAGACGAGCCTTAGATAAGGAATTGAAAGAATGACTATTGCTGATAAGAAAGAGGAGCCTTAGATAAGGAATCCAAACTATAGGGGCTAGCAACAATCACAGTTCCAAAACAAGTAGAAAGAACAGAAAAATAAAGATCCTCAAGGACAGATCAGAACACCATTTCAGCAAAACTACACACAAGGCCTGGAAGATGACAAAGAAGAAATTGTTGAGGCTAATCATTTCTTTGAGGAAGATGAATCACCTACCTTTCTGACTGAGGAAGATCAGTTTTCTCAGGAATCAATAACACCAAGTGATTAACAACTCCTCATTGCCAATGATGATTTATGGTCAATGTAGACCAGAGAGTATCAAAGTGGCTATCAGAATGCCCTCAGTAAATTGCACAATGTCCCTATCACATTACATCAAAAAAGGCAGAATGTTCAAAAAGATACAATGGATAAAGAAGCAGCTCGTGTAGAGAAAAACAATAGAAAATGAAATTATCATTCTGAGTCGTGATAAAAATAATGAAGCTCCTACCAGCAATGTGAAGAAGGACAAGGAGGTTCAAACTGAAAGTCAGAAGAAGGAATCTCAAGCCAAAGGATAGCCTTAAAGGAAGAAAACTGCAACAAAAGAGGTAGAAAAACAATCCAATTTGCTTAGATTAGAGAATGAAATTTCGAAATTGAAGGTTTCAATTCCTCTAAATGAACGAGTCAAAAATGGAAAGTACAAATTCCAGATTTCTAAGTTGTTGAAAGTAGATCAAATGTTAGATACTGTCAATGTTGTCGATGATGAGCCTAAAATTTTATTTGGTCTAGCTATAGAGGGAAGTCCTGCAGATAATGAATTTCCCCCTTTCTATATTAGTTTGAAACTCCATGAGTTTATACTCCATAATGCCATGTTATACTTTAGTGCCTCACATAACCTGATGCCAAAAGCTATTATGGACAAACTAGGACTAGATATTACTCGAGCTTACCATGACTTGTATTCTTGATTTGGGGAGAGTCAAATACCTTGGCATTATCAAAGATATAGTAGTGTCTCTCGACAAAATCCCAGCCAAAAATGTATTGATGGATGTAGTGGTCACTGATATATCTCCACAGTTTGGCATGCTGCTTTCATGGTATTGGTGGGAAAAGCTGAAAGGAACTGTGCAACTTTATTTTTCATATGCTATTATACTGGTATTTGGGTAGCTCAAAAAACTATACCAGGAGAAGAAGATGAAATTCATGATTAGTAGCAAAGAAACACAAAATTATCAGCCCATCCATGTTGTACATATCAATCTAGAGTCTTTCATTTTGAATAGTGATCTGAATCCAGTAGATGATGACAGTCAAATTGTTCAGATTACAGAAGTTTTGGATGTCATAAGTAGTGTACAAGAATATTTGATTGCAGAAAAACACGAAAATGATACTAAAATTTTACAGCTGGACAATTCATCCAAAGAAATTGTTGAATCAGTACCAGAAACTCATATTGTTAAGAGAGTAAGTCATCCTCTAGAAAATTAGAAAGATCAACCTTCCAAAATTATGTTTCCCGATGAAGAAGGTCTTTTGACCATGGAATTTGATGGTGCATTGGGGAAGGAAGGAGCAGGAATCGACATGTGGATTCATGGTCCCTTGCATCAATCATGTAAAATTCCTCGAAATTTAAGATTATGTTCTTATAAAGTGGATTTTGATTTCTCGAATAATGAGGCAAATACGAAGCACTGATTTCTAGCCTTAAAATTCTGAAAAAAAAAAAACTAGGAGCAAAGAGAATTCTAGTTTATGGTGACTCCAAGTTAATAATTAAATAGATAAAAGGGGAGTACTAGACCAAGCATCCAAGGATGCGAGCTTATAGAAATGTTGTCCTTAAAATTCTTACAAATTTTTCAGAATATACTTTATCTTTGATCCCTAGAACTCAGAATATGATGGCTAATTCTCTTGCTACTGCAACAAGTATGGTTAATATTCCTACCCATTCAAGTAAGAAGTATTCAATTCATGTCAACAACCACCCAACTATCCCTGACAATCTGAGGTATTGGTAGGTTTTTTGCGATGAAAAACAAATTAATAACTTTTTGTAGATGGAGGATGAATCTCTAAACTCTCATATTGATGTCAGATGTGATGAAGATGGTCAAGAAATTGAAGCAACAGAGGTTGAAGTGTGGGAGTTGAAAGAAAATAACATTCCGCGAAGTCTTGTACATTTGGAAGAGTTATTTGATTGTGATGATGTTGCTAGAAGTCCCACCATGGTCCCTACAGAAAAAGGTGTTGCAGATGTAAACATTGGTACAATAAATAAGGCGAAGATGGTCAAATTATTAAAGTCTATTTCTCCTGAGATCAAAAGTAAGTATATTGATTTGTTGATAGATTTTTTTGATGTATTTTCTTGTGACTATTTAGATTTAAAGGAGTATGATAAAAACATCATTCAGCACACTATATCGGTCAAACCTTATCAAAATCAATTTCACCATAAGCTGAGGAGGATTACTCCTAAGTTGTTTCCATCCATCGAAAAAGAGGTAAATAGGCTTTATAAATCTAGTATTATAGTTCCTAGCCATTTTTCTGAATGGATGTCAAATCTTGTACTAGTGAGAAAGAAGACTAGGGAGATTCATCTTTGTATCGATTTCAAAAATTTGAACAAAGTGTTTTTAAAGGACAATTGTCCCCTTCTGAAGATGGGCCATATCCTGCAAAGGGTAGTTGGATATTCCAGAGTGTCGTTTCTTGATAAATATTCAGGCTATAATGAAATTTTAGTGCACAAGGTTGATCAGCTGAAAACAACCTTCACAACACTGTGGGGTACATTTATGTATGCCAAAATTCCATTTGGATTAAAGAATGCAGGAGAAACATTCCAGTGAGCTATGGACATTTATTTCACCAACGAAAATGATGTTTTTATAGTTATTTATTTAGATGATCTCACATTTTTTTCTATATCTGATGAGGAACGCTTACATCATCTAAGAATTGTCTTTTAGAGATGCAAAAAAATTGGCATTTCACTGAATCCTAAAAAGAGCCTTTTCGCCATGGAGGAAGGTAGGCTACTGGGGTATATCATTTCCAAGGATGGCATCGAGATTGACCCTACAAGATTTGAAGCTATTCAGCAGTTATATTTTTCGAGGAACAAAAAAGAAATTCAGTCATTCAATGGGAAAATTAACTTTTTAAGAAGACTCATCCCCAACCTTGCTGAACATTTGAGAGATATGACATACATGCTAAAAAAGGACAACAAGGTAAGAGGGTCTGAAGATGCCAAGAAGTCTTTCAATGTAGTCAAATTTTCATTATTTACTGCTCCTACTTTAATCAGTCCCGACTATACTTTAGATTTTATTATATTTTCATTTCCTCAGAGCATACTTTAGCAGTTGTCTTGATGCAAAAGAAAGATCAGAAAAATGAACAACCCATAGAATTTTTCTTTCGGACAATAAGGGATGCAACATTAAAATACAACATTATTGAGAAGCAGACATTGGCTTTGGTAAAAGCGATTAAAGACTTTCGACTATATATTCTACTTTCCCATACTATAGCTTATGTTCCAACAACAACAATAAAGGAAGTCCTTATGCAGATTGATCTAGAAGGTCGGAGAGGAAAATGGATAGTAGCAATGTTATAATACGATATGGAAATAAAGCCAACAAAGCTCATTAAGGGACATGATTTGGCCAAGCTCATGGCTGAATCTAATTTGCATGCATTAGATATCAATCTAATTATAACCCTCTCAGAAGAAGAAGCAAAAGATTCACAGATACAGCTGTCAAATATGTTTACTTCATCTCCATGGTACTTCGACATTGTTTATGTATTGCAACATTTAAGTCCTCAGTGGGAAGTGCCCAAAGTTAAAAGTAGATCATTAAAACTAAAAGCTTCAAAATATTGGATTCTTAACGATGTTTTGTTTTTGAAATATCCAGGTGGTGTATTGTTTAAATGTCTTGCTGAAAATGAAGCTAAGGATGTAATGAATGATTTCCACAAAGGAGATTGTGGTGGCCACCTCTTTTGGAAAACCACAACCAAAAAAATCTTGAAGGTTGGGTTTTATTGGCCTACTCTTTTTGTAGATGTGTACAAAACAGTAATGAGCTGCCATGAGTGCCAAATTTTTCAAGGGAAAAGAAAACTTTTTCCATTTCCTTTGCAGCCAGTTTCGGTCTCAGCTCCATTTCAGCAGTGGTGTTTTGATTTTGTTGGAGAAATACATCCTTCATCGTCTTCACAACACAAGTGGATCCTGACAGCCACGGACTACTTTACGAAATGGATTGAAGTAATTCCAGCCAAGCAAGCTACTGATTCTATTGTCATTCAGTTTATTGAAACTAATATCTTGTCTAAATTTGGCTACCCGCAGAAAATAATCACTAAAAATGTTGCTTCTTTCAAGTCCAAGAAGATGGTGGATTTTTGTGAGAAGTACCATATTATGTTGGTGCATTCTACTACTTATTACTCACAAGGTAATGGGCTAGCTGAATCCTCTAATAAATCTTTGATCAACATCATTAAGAAATTTTTGGAGGTCAATAAAAAGAACTGGCACAAAAAGCTCATTAATTCTTTATGGGCGGACAGAGTCAGTACTAAAAAATCCATAGGCATGTCTCCTTTTCATTTGGTGTACGAGGTTGATATTGTTCTTCCTTCATCCCTTATTGTTCCAGTCATGAAACTTCTGCAGGAAGTGAGAAACAAATTTAACGATGTGCAGCAGAGGATAAGTCAAATGATCCATTTGAAACAAACTAGGGAGGAAGTATTTCAAAATACTTCCAAGCTTAAGGAAAAGATTAAAAATATTTATTACTACAAGACAAAAGAAGACAACTTCAACATGGGTGATGTGGTCCTTCGTTGGGATTCACAAAACAAAGAGAATCACAAACACGAAAAGTTTGAAAACCTATGGAAGGGACCATATAAAATATTAGCCTTTAGGGGGAAGAATGCTTATGTGTTGAAACAAATGAATGCCCAAATTTATTTTGGAGGAGAAATCTTGGTAGGCTTCTCAAGTACTACTACACATGAAGAAATTTCTGGAAATTTTCATTATCATTTTATATACTATTTGACATTTCATGTCGAAGTTTAAAGTGGCTATTTTAGGAGTTTGAAGCCTTAGGAGAAGGCCATGAGGCTTATTTTTCAGCTGCTGGTTTAAAGTTTTTGTTTGCTTTGTTTATTATTTGTAAAGGTCAGATAGTCAGTTAGTTTTCAGATTTAAGTTAGTCTTTGTATTTTTACTCCATGCCCAATGAATAAGGCTACTAGGTCTACGGTGTTCTTGACACCTCCAAGGAGCTGCCATCCCCATCTAGAGCCAATGTTAGTGTCAGTCAGTTATTCCTGTCACCAGTGATAAAATATGCTTTTACCAAGTTTTGTTAGGGGTATCAAAGTCAAATTTTATCATGTCACTAGGTTTTCAGAATAAAGTTTGGTCATTGGTTAGTGTGTCTAGGGTTATTTCTACTCTCTCAAGAATTTCACATATTGGTCACTTTCATCACTCAGATAAGTGTATCATGATTCGGAGACTATCATCATCATGTTAGTCATCACCATCATGATTTCATTCAGTTTAGTGTCTCCATTAGGTCATTAGGGTTTGAATGTCACTAAAACATTCATTTCATACATAAAATCTGGCAAAGGAGGGGTGGTAATAAGCAAGTCGCTTCAATGAATTTTGATTTCAAATGTAATTTTATGTTTTTATCTGTAATAAGTACTTCAAAGTTCCAAAGGTTGCAGTTCATAGTTCTAAAAGGATCCAATGTTTCAAGAAATAAAATAAAGCTACAAAGGCTTTATAAAGTGTCAAGGTTCAAAATTTGAGTTTAAAAGGGTAAGATGAGTTTTGTTTAACTCATTTGCACTCTTCAAAATCTCAAGGTCTCTCAGTCATCATCGTGCAAACTCAAAAGGGAGAAAAATTTGTAAAAATTGAGGGTTTTGTTTCATTTTGAGAGAAGTGTGACACTTCTGAAAAGGTGCGACCTTTCTTGTGACCCTTCTGAGGAGGTGCGACCTTTGTGAGCACTGTTGTTGGGCCGTGAATACGACCACTTTGTAGCACTTATTTCATCCATTTTTACTCTTCTCTATTATATCATTTGTTATCATTTATCATTTAAATCCATTTTATAAATGATTTATGCTCTTATGGATGAATATTATTTATCTTCCTTTACTTCTAATAAATTGATGATTATGAATGATTTTATCAATGATAGTTTCAATAAATTAGTTGTAACATTATTTACCATTTTTAACCTCCAAGATAATTTCTAGATTGAAGATTTGACCATTAAATGTGCCAACTCAGAAATTCACTGGAATAAGAAGTGACAGTTTTGCGGTTGCAATGCTGAGCAAATGAAGAAGAATGTGGAATATATGGAACATGGGTTTTGTCCAGAACGGACCAAATTAAATTTAGTTAAGAATGGTTTGCCCAAATTCGACTTGTACTGAGAGAAACACAGGGTTCTTTGAGCCCGATTTTCTCAGATTCGCTGTTGCGGCCGTTTCCAAATTTCAGCTCCAAAGCAAAATTCGCCCTGCTCTTGTTGAAAGATAGATGGAAATATATTTTCTTGTTGATCAATTGGTTGGAAACAATCCAATTTTGTAATAGAATCATGTTGTAATTATCTCTATTGTAACTTCTCTCAGATCTCTCTATTTAAATGAAAACAGAGATCAAAGACGGGGATGACTTTGGGAGGGATTCGAATGATGGAATTGAGGATGAATTAGAGATTCAGAATTGAGGATGGCAGAGAGAATGGATAATGGCTAAGAGATGGAGAGATTTCTTGTTGTAATCCACTGTAACTATGCTTTGATATTTTAATATAAATCTGGTTGCCATTCCATCTTTGATCCTGAAGTAACCCAGCAGCATCTACTGGCGGCTAAGGGCCCAGCCTCTGGTGGATTGTGCTGTTGTTGTATATTATATTTGTATTTTATGTGTGGTTTTGCTTATCAGCTTGAATCGGTAATCTAGTGTGTTTCGTTATCTTATATTGCAGCTCTGTTATATTTCATATTTCGTTCTCTGCAACAAGAAAGTCGTAATGTGCACTATAACGTATTGTTATTCCTTTAAAGTCGTTAATGTAACATTGTTGTTCTCTACATAACGCTATTGTTGTTTAATTGCAGAGTAATCAAGCTGTAACCTTCTTAATCTGGTATTACCGTATTTGTCTATGGTTTATACTTCATACGATTGCTATTCAATTGACATTGTGGTTCCATTATGAATTGTAATCGTTAACCTTTCTAACCAGGATTAATACTTGCGGTATCAGACTCATATTACTATTAATGTGTGCATGTGTTAAGTTATTATGCATTTGTATTTGGCTTTCCACCGTTGTTTCATATTCTATCATTAATCAATGCTGTTCAATTTCCGTGTGCTGTCCGATTTATTCTTAGACTAAAGATTGCTATTAATTTGGCTTTGTTGTTGTTCATTTCCATTAATTAGAGTTTGCTTTTCAGATTCCGTTAATTACAGTTTGCTGCCCATTTACCTTGTTGTTCATTTTTGTTGATTAATTGCAATAGTTTTCTGTTAAAGAGTTTTCCTAGTTTGCTTTCCATAGTAGCTTTAGTTCAATTTCGATTTCCTTTTAATTACTTTAAAGCAAGATTGTCAACTGTAGAGAACATTGGTTATTGCTTCCTCGTTCCTAGATTGATTGTCTTGTTCCGGTTTGATTTCGATTGCATCAATATCGAGAGGAATGAGTTATTGCTACTGTATTCTCGATTGATGGTTGTTTGAGTGAATGATTTAGTTTAGAACATTTCAATTTCTTGTTCGCTGTTCAATTTCAGGTTTGCTGTTCTATTTCTTAATTGTTGTTCCATTTCTTATCTGTTATTCCATTTTCTGTTATTTGCATTATTGATTGCTTTGGTGTGCAGAACGATCTGAAACTGTAGTGGGCATTGGCATTTGCTGTCTAGTCCCCAGATTGATGATCTGTTCCTTGATTACTTTTGGTTACATCAGTTTCTAACCCTACAACTATTTAACAAGAGAATGATTCTCAGATCATGGAGTTCCTGGATAATTTTGAAAGGCCGAGATTCATCATTTGCTTCCTTGAGCAAGAAAGCGAGCAGCGAAAGGCAAAACAACTACTTTTAGAGAAGGACTTGTTTAAAGCTAGTATGAAAGAGATCAAAGGTAAAGCAGTGCTAGACCATGATGAGCATGATCAATAAGAAAAGTAGGCTGGAAGGAAGAGGCCTTGGAAAATGGGTCCGAAAAGGGCATTGCAGAAAGAAAGAGACCAAAACCTACTAACCAAGGATTTGAGTATAGAAGATAGAATTGCTATGGAAATCAATGAAGACATGGAATATTGGCTAGGAAAATTAAATGGCCATCTAGATAAGCTTCTTGACAAGGCTAACAGGCGCAATCAGATGTTGAGGCTTATGGACCACCACTATAAAACAAGGAATCAGATTGCACAAATGAGCAAGAAATTGAAAATAAGATTGAAAGAGGTCTAAGACAAGTAAAGGGAGTTAAGAAAAAGGGGTAAAAGAATGAAATTGGTGGATAAAACATCCTTGGATATTTAGACTATCATCCATAACAACCAAGGAGAAACGTTTGAAAATTTTGGAGCAATTTGAAATTTTTCTGAAATTTTGCAAGAAATGGCACATAGAAGTGTCACACAAAGGTGTGACCCCTTTTCCCTAGACATCCAAATGAAACATTTAGTACATGAATGAATGCATAATGACGATTACATGCCAAATCTCAACTTATTTTTGCATGAAAACTTCCTATTTGATCAGGAACTCAAAAAAACACACATTTTTCATGTCTCTGCCATTAAATCTGGACTAGCATGGCGCTTCTAAGTAAGGTGGGAAAAAACAAGTTTTGTAGACCTTCCCATTGGTATTGTTTGGAGCTTGATGGCTCATTGGAAAGTAGATATGTGGGGCTACTTGACCCAACTTTCAAAATGTAGAATGGACTCCTAAAAGTCTGCCAAAATCAGCTCTCAACGGGTGTGACTCTTCTAAAAAAAATTGTTGTTTTGGTGCATGTTGGTGCGACCTTTTTGCTGACTGGTGCAACCCTTCTAGTTTTGGCACGACCGATCTAGTCTAGTAACATTTTGAGCATTGAATGGTGGTAAATTAGATATTTTTTTATCTATTAATGTTACTTTAGGTTTCTTGGTTGGTTTTTGCCTCACTTTACGAGGAAATTTGTATTAGTGAGGAGACATGCTCTCCTAAACTTTAGCCTAAATTGTGGAAATTGTCTCGACTATCCTAGTTTTTAGGTGAGGACTCATCAAATCCATTTATGATGAATCCTGAATAGAATTTTCGACCTCATGAGATGTCATATGTTGTATTTTCCTATATGAAATAGAGGAGAATCATTTTCCAGGGGTTGGAAATTTGAGGAGAGAACTATTATAGCATGTATTTGACATTTTTGGAAATTAAAGGACACAATTTGTAGCTATTATTTAGGAATTCCTCTGCAGTAAGTTTCTAATATTCTTTTTCCTTTTTTATTACTTTATATGAATGATACTTATCTTCTCTTTCCATTCATCAACTCTTCAATAGTTTCCCTTACATTTTATAAACATAATCCTTTTCACTAAGCTCTATTTTGATGGAATATTATTATATGTTATTTTCACTCTTTCTTAATGAATTCATGTTTCATGCTCATTGAGACATTTATGCTTCTTCTGAACACCATACTACACTGAAAAAACCTAAAATCCATCACAAATGTGTTGCTACCTTTCTCCTTCATATCTTTGTTGTTGTAATCCTTTGACCCTTTGACCAAGTTACTTGGTTTCTCTCCCTTATCCAGCATCAAAAACCCTAAATTTCCCAAAACCTAATAAGCTTATTTGTCTAGCCTAAAATGCCTTACATCTTAGTCATTTGCTAGTTTTGATTCCATAGAGAGATCCCTCTCTAGTTTGGTAGGGTTAGTTACCAAACTAAAAGCTTGGTCTGTGGTTACCTCTGACACTTCCTCTTAGACTGGGACACTGTGGGGGATAACAAGAACCATTCATTCACCTTCCTTGGCTTGCTGCGCATGTCACACCCTTGCTACCAATAGGGACATCCTATTTGCCTCTGCGCACAACTGTGATCAAGGTAATATCGTACGACCCACTGCTTAGACTCCTACACCAAATGGTTTGAGGTCTAGCTGGGACTTCCTACCAGGGATATCCCCTGACATGTTGGCGAGTCCAACAGCGTCAACAAAAAACAAACCCATCCACATCAGCAACAACATCCTTAGGAGACATTTTAGCCACTTAGACATCATGTCCCTGAGTCCTAATGACGATTTAAGCCTTTTAACCCCTAGTCAATCTAATTTTATAGGCATGACAATGTCCAGCAACCCAAATTCGCTCTAATAGGCCTATGTGCCAACGACTATGGACTTTTCGTAGCAAACATGTGCCAGCGACCCAAAGATTTGAGCAACTTTTCTAGTCCAAAATCCCGACCTCTACCCAAAACTTTCTACACCCTTCAGAATCCATTAAATACATGACAACATTGCTAATAAATGAAAAATCAACCTCATGAATAGGCCTCGACATCCCCAACTAGGACTAACATTATATCAAACACTTGGCATGAATGCAACGTATAGGTTTATGTTATAATACATAACATAATGACTGAAATAACTTATGAAATTTAACCAAAAGGATCACCTCCTTCTCCATTGAACTATTATATCACTAATTAGGTCTTGAATCCATCCATTTAACGATTACAAGTAAATACATGAAAGAACCATGACATGAACCATCCACTTAACCATGCTTATATCTAGCATAAAACCATATAAATATCAGAGATATGACATCCATTAAATCCACATATAAACTAGTGCAAAAGTGAGAGAAATTAGCCTTTTTTTTTCAATCATAGGAAAATCCAACCAGGTTCAGGACTCGTACATACCACCCGATCATAAACATGGCTAAACCAAATCTCTCTTTCATCCAGTCAACCCCGTGCCATATTCTAAGCATGAACGTGGGATCTCATAGAACAACCAATCCAAGAACAACCAAAGGGTTCTAGAGGTCAAACCACCTCCACCCTTACCAAATTGTGATCACAACAATACGGTGCTCTAATCATAACCAAAATGAACTTGGAATTCCATCTGGAATCCATCACTATCCTTGACGAATTTTGCGTCTCCTTGTTTCTCATGCTTTACGGAAATTCAATGTCAGATCACTAAGACCTAAACAGAGACCAGTCGCTCAAGCTTTACCACAATCCAAACCTAGATCACTAGGCCCTAAACCAAGACTTCTCCCTCAGGCTTTACCTTGTATCCTACCAAAACTTGTCAAGGGATTCCTTGACCTTTGGGAATGAAACTTGAGACCACCTCCACCTCGGATTCTAAAATACAAACCAAAGCTCAAAAACAAGACAAACATCCCAACACCACGACATATGGAAAAACGTAAGGTTAGGCTGAAAACCACCATCATAACTCAGATAAACCATGCCACCGATAACAAGAGAACCATACACTAATATGAAAAGCCATTCATATACAAACCAGCTAGGAAATCACACATGCAAAAGGTTACCTATAAGTATTCTAGTTGATGTTGCTTGATCCTGCTCTTCTTCCCTGATCTGTGGTTTCCCTCCTTTCCGTTTACCTATTTTTCCTTTCTTGCTCCAAAGCTAGATTTCTCTAAGAAAAATCTAAGTGACCAAGAATGAGACAGAGAGAGACATAATAATGAGAGAGCTCCAAACTTGAACTCACAAAAGTTATCAAAATATTTCCCACCGGCCCTCAGAAGCCTTTTTATTAATGAGGCCTATAATTTCTTCATTTTCCATTATTTTCCTTCAATTTCCTCCTCACATGCAGCCTGTGACATTTTACCCTACTTTTCTCCTAATTTCCTTTATTTTCACAAATAAATGTGTGAAAAATGTCTTTTTTCCTTTTAATGCCTTTGCCTTAGCCTTTGCAAATTTTCCTTATCCAAAACACATATATATTAATCCCACTAGGATATATTTTCCAAACATTCAGCTTGGAATAAGTGTCCCTTAACTATGGTCTTATTTTTCCTTTATTAACTTTTATTACATGAAATTTTCACCAAGGTTGTTACAGAACCCTCCACCTTAGGGAACACTATCCTTAGTGTTAAACCACACCATGACCTCAGAAAAACCACTTAAAATAAAACAAACTTCCCATGGAGCTTTATAGCTTAGCTCATTGGAGTATTTACAATGAAATACCTGCTCAAAAGAAAAATGTCATGAAAACATGACAATATAACAACCATAATAACATGACACCCATAATGCTTATTGGAGATTTATAACTTAGCTCATGGCATTATTTACATCCATATACATCTACATGCATATACTAAAATATCAACAAATATATGCCAAACATATGCCAACGTTAAACCAAAACTTCTTTGCCTCAACCGATAAACAATGAAGGATATGTTAGCACTTGAGATTTCACCTCAGGCTGAGAAAGGCAAACCTTCAAGGCAACATCAAACCATTTCACCTCGTAGCTAGCCCTACGGGGTATGAGAAGGCTCTCTCCGGTCAATCTCGTTAAATTTTCAATGGGAAGAGATGACCAATCAAGGTAACACAAATATTAGGCTAGTAAACTGATTTGAAAGTTGATTTGGGGGTTTTTTGGGGTTTTTTGGTGGCAAGTTGAGGATCTGCAATTTAGGGTGCGGGGATTGAGCTCAGTTTTTGCAGGTGGGTCTTTGGGGCAAGGTAGGAGTTTGTGCTGATGCTTTTAGCTGAGATGGATGATCAAGGAGGAAAGAGGAGAAGCTAAAGAGGGCAAACAATGACTTTGAATCCTCTTTAGACAGTGGAAAACATAAACATTAAACAAATTTGAAAGCTGAGCATGACATGCATGAATTCAAACTTTATCACTTCATTTGTTTAATAAGCTGCAGTAAAGAAATATATGGAACACATAAACACACTTACAATTACAATAAGAGAACACACCATCAACTTAAGAGTCCACAAGAATCCCAATGATGTCTACAAAACCCTAGTCTTCCTTTTCCTCAAATTGCAGAGATACAAGTGAAATATACAATAGGAGCTTCTCTCTCAAGAGTCCAACGATGAAAATGAGTAAGAGAAGGCATAATATATAAGATATAACTCCTTTCCCCACCTCTAGGGGTCGATCTCAGCTTCCTAGGAGCTGTTTCAACTAATTCTAAACTAATCACTAGATAATAGGCAGTCAAAACAACTTGCCTCTAAAACTTAGGAAACCTATCCATTCATTAAATATTTACCATTTACATCAAGAAAACTTCTAGAAGTGTTCAAGGAGAGTAAAAGTATCTAAGTGCCATGATTACACAAAAATCCATCATTTACATGCCTCAAAAGTCAACCAAAGTAAAAACAGTGTTTTGCTGACCGAACTGGTCAAAACAGTGAAATTTCCCTGAGTGGTCGCGCCCCTCACTTTGACTGGTCGCGCACATTGACAGCTCTGTTTGAGGGCCTTCCCGGTGTCCAAATCAGGTGAAAGATAGCTCATTGGAAAGGTCTGTGAGTCTACTTTCCAACCCCACTGGAATTTCTGAATGTGGAGTTGATTTGACCCCTCAAAAGTCATTTCTCCCAAGGCAGCTTTCTGCAACTCAAAAAAGGGGCAGAAAATCAAAATTTGCATGTATTTTGAGCTTTTGGAAGCCCAAATCTTCATAAAATCTGAAACCCATCCATAGGCAAGTGTATTTTTGCATGAAAATTCCAAAAATGTAGAGTTTTCCCCGTTATGAGCTGTCCCCATGACTGGTCGCGCGCGGGGTGAGACCACTCAAATGGCCAAAACCTGTAAAATTCTCAAAAATGCCAAAAATGCCTCAAAACTGTCAAAATTTCTTGGTTTTTCTGCTAGGAGGAGGCTAATGAGTATCATGGTGAGTGAGAGAAGCCTCGGTCAAGATGCGGAGTGGGTTGGTCTTCTTCTTCCGTTTTTGTGCTTTGGCCAACCACCTTGGATCCGGCGATTGTAATTTTGACATTTCTCTAAAACAATGACACCTGTGCAAAAAGTGAAAGAGGTTTTTCTTCTTTGGCATGTTATGGACAAAAACCTCTCTTTGTTTCCAAAAATTCATCTTTGACTGATCTGAAACATCATTTGAGTGAAACTTGCCCCGATGTGTGAAACAAGGAATTTTGTCGAAATGAAGCGAAATGAAGGGGATAGGGGGCTTCTAAATTCTGGGGGAAATTTGTGGGAGTGGGGAGGGATGTTAGGAAGCAGGGGAAATTGGAATCTCAGAGATTGAGTGAGGGGAAGGGGTCCAAAAGGGCAAATCACAGGCCAAACCTAGAAAATTGCCAGGTTGTAGCTAGAAACTAGGGTTTGTGCAAAAATGAGGAATTTGGCGGATATAAGGGATGGGAAGTGTTTGATAAGGTACATGAAGGATAGGGGAAGGTGTATGAACATCAGGAAACAATTTTTGCCGATGATTTGACCATCCAAGAGAAAAATGGCTTCAAAACCCTAGGAGAGGGAAATGAGCTTGCCTAGGCACAACTGAAGCATGAACAAGATGTAAAATGACTCATTAGACACTGACATGATAATGAAAACCCTCTGAATGATGATAGACTCAGCTAAATGATGACATAGACCGCCATTTGGACAACTTT